>CABFVZ010001945.1:28389-52844 GCA_902151445.1 Timema monikensis | reverse complement strand
GTGCCGTCTACGTCACACCGGGTTGTTTGGTTGGAAGGTGTGCCGCTAGACGGCACGGCTCTCACTCTGAGGATAGGTCAGGGAGTAAAAGATTGGGCAGTGAAGCCGAGGTTAAGGAACAGAACGGACGTTAGAATGTGAAGTAAAAGACTGTTCGAGATAGAGGGTTAGATGGAGGTATCTGTTAAGGGGAACCGTGTATGTCTGACCTCGAGAGAAGAGTAATAAAGTAACTGTGAATGGTGTTGTTTGTCTTGGTTTGATTAGCGAGTGAGACGTTCCCGGACGTTGAATATTTTAAAAGGAACTTTTGGGCACTGACGCATCGGCAATTGGGGTATCGGGGAAATGTACCCAATGGTATAATACGAAAGGGGTACAATGCTCAACAAAAAATAATAGATAAGAAACATTCTTGTGAGCCAATTCATATATTTTTTAATCTGTTAATAGTAGTTCGAATGTTTATCTTTATTATTTAGATATTTAGTAATTAATTCGGTTTCATTCATTCCCCCAATAAGTTATCTTAGTTGCAGTCCTAATTCGAAAGAAAGGATCTTCTTTGACACACACAATAGTTACTAAAACAATTCTAATAAACTCATTCGTCGAGTTCTGCCATCTGCAGATGTCACTTTTGATATATATATATATATATATATATATATACAATCAATAAATATAAAACAATAATAATATGGTAAAATATTATCAATGTTAGTATTTTCTAAAGATCCTTTCGGTCTAAATCAAACTATATTTATATTACTGTAAGATGTCCCAACTTGTCTATATTGGCTACAGTTTGTCCTCAACCCCCAACAACAGAATATTTCAACCCACACTGGCTCAGTTTTAAGCCTAATATTTTTGATATGGGTTCTTTAAAGTTAAATTTGGGAAATACTGTCAATAATATCGTCGAGACTTTCAATTTTAATAAAATAAATTTATTTAAAAAACTCTTATTAGATATAAATATCGCTTTAAAAGTCTATTTCATCCATATTACCTTGCTAGATTAAAAATATCAAAAGGAATGCTTAAAAAAAAATTCGAGAATCTCCTAAGCAAGAGATTTAAAAAAACCATCACATATTTTTTATTATAAACTTATTTTAAAGTAATAAATTGAGAAAAGAATTATTACTCCTAAGATTGATCTGGACGTAAATATTATTTGTCTGTGGCTGTGACGTCACTTGGCCTAATGCACCTACACCGGTTATTATCACAAGATAAGGAGTGCATTCGTAGCCACTTCTATGGCATTGAACTTGACTGTGACGTCATTTGAGGACACGGTGGTGCCTTTAGAGACATTATAATCGGTGTTATTGAAGCGTAGGGGCTCAGACGATGAGAAGCCTAATGGTCTAAAGAACTGGGTTCGATATTTCTGGGGCATAATATATTTTTATTATTATTATTATTATTATTAATACCGCGTCTTACTACCCGTTCGGGTTATACGCAATTACGATAATGTGTAATGGTAGGGTGATTGTGAGATGAAATGGAGGACCTACAGTTTAACGTGGAATCCGAACCACGGTGGTGGCCTGGCATTCCCCACATTCTATATTTTGATATCCGCTCCCAGTATCAAGATGTTAGAGTTGTTGACGCCAGTGTTGGATATATAACGCCAGGTATTGTTGTCCTTGGCTAAGTTAACCTTTAAATTATCTTGTGTGTGCAAATAATATATTGTTAAGGATTCCCCAGCTGCGATAGTGGAGCGCTAATGTTGAAGGTTTGCGCGAAGCCTACCATCCAGGCGTAGTCAATATTATCTGACCTTTTTCAATCCAAACAAAACACGTGAGGTCATTGACTACAGGAACACTTGGGAACAAGATCAATAAAGAAAAACAATGCAATACCTGTGTCACTGAGTTGCGTCATCTAATACAGTCACAGGTCACGAGCTGTGTCACTGAGTTGCGTCATCTAATACAGTCACAGGTCACGAGCTGTGTCACTGAGTTGCGTCATATAATACAGTCACAGGTCACGAGCTGTGTCACTGAGTTGCGTCATAAAATAGTCACAGGTCACGAGCTATGTCACTGAGTTGCGTCATCTAATATAGTCACAGGTCATGAGCTTTGTCACTGAGTTGCGTCATATAATGCATAGTCACACGTCACAAGCTGTGTCACTGAGTTGCGTCATCTAATACAGTCACAGGTTTGCAGGTCACAGATTAACACACGGATGAAAGTTAACAGCCGTGGCCTGTGAGCTGTTACCAGGGCAAGCAAGACTTGATGAGACTGTACTAGTATTCTTATTATAACTGGTAAGGCGAAACCCCCTGAGATATCCACACATTACACTAATAACAATATTATTCACACTAATGTAGTCGAACAATCATATTCCTCTATTTATAAAACCAGCCAAGACGAGACCGCAGCCTTTTCAAGGTTCTAGAGATACAATAACAACGCACAAAGGTGTTATTCAGATGTAACAATAACAGTGGTCCACAACAACCCAGAGGCTGTTTTCCATTCATCAGGAGCAGTTTCGGTTGGCTAGTGTCAACCGTCTACGCCATCTGGGAGAAATCACATGCACTTGGGAAGTCGTGAAAATGCGGTGGTTTTCCGTTGCCGTCAGCAATGAATTTCTAGGAGCGAGAGAGAAAGCGCATATGAATATTGCCGAAAAGATATCTCATATTCCTTCCAGAGATATTTTACATTCCTCCGCTGACATGAGACAGAAGAATGTACCTACCACCCTGATGAAGTTGTGCTACGGATTGAGAGGGTTCGAACCCGCCAGCTTGGGGCCACGGGACGAGCGGTTTACCACAGGACCCCTGAGGACCCCTGAGGACCCCTGAGACTTGATCTTCTGTTCATCCCCGAGTGTTTGTCCAACACGGGGCTAGGTCTTGCTTAGTTCCCTGCAGGGTTGAACGATCAGCCTGTCAGCGCCTCTTGGCCGGATGGCTCACTGCTTCACAAAGGGGGGGGGGGGNGGGGGGGGGGGGAGTGAATCAGGCGACGTCCGGCTCGTTTTACAAACTAGCTAACACCTCTCCTGATGGCTTGTCCTGGTTTTATGGTCACGTGATTTGTTTGTTGTTGCTCTGGGCTAAGAAAACTCGTGGGTCGTGGGCTGATGCAAGATTCTTTTACTACCTGACCAGGTCATACACACGTGTACTAACCACGCTAATGATTTAGGTATGAGGGAGGTTGAATTTAGAGGAAATGTACCCGCATCTGTGTAGAGAGTAAAAACCCATTTTGGAAAAACTACAGTCGATACACCCGACCAAGATTCGAACTTGGATATCCCCGTCACCGGCAGTTTAGTCTGTTGCGAGAGTAGCACGTTAGACTGTGTGCCCCCCCCCCCACCACCAGGGTAATCAGACTGTGTACAGCTCTAGGGGTATTAAGATATTAATCTCCTCTGAGTGAGATATATCAGTGAGGATGACCCTGTCCTCCATTTTTATCGAGTCACGTGTTACAGCCGAGTGGAGGCAGGGAGGGAGGGAATGTGTTCTCGGTCGTAACTACTTGATACGTGCCCACATGTGTGTGCGAGAGCTGCATAACATAATCCCTTTACAGATATTAGAGGCTGTTAGTAGCCGAGTAAATGGCACAATAAGTCACTGACACTAGCGGTTCACGATACAGTCAAGTTGGGCTACTCCCCGTGGTTAACTATACAGTCAAGTTGGGCTACTCCCCGTGGTTCATTATACAGTCAAGTTGGGCTACTCCCCGTGGTTCATTATACAGTCAAGTTGGGCTACTCCCCCAAATATAGGCACTAATGAAGGTGTCTGTATTCATTTGAGCATACTTTGTATTGGAGAAGAGAATTACAACAGTTGATTTTGGTAGGTCTGGTTTTGCTATTGTAAATTTGTTTAGAAAGTACACCCTAAGTCCCCTCTGATAACGCACAATTGTTAGAGATTACATCCTTGAAAGAGCACCTTTGCTATCAAGTCTTGCCCTAAAGATTACTTATTCCACTCTTGTTCTAGCCTGATTCTCTTAACCCAATCCGCTTTCTCAAACTAATATTCCTCTTTTAAGGCGCATTTAGCCCTGATAAATGTGTTATACAACCCTTCAATTGCGGGTAAAATCTTGTGGATTGTATCAGAGCAGAAGCTTATTTGCCTGAATACGGTTACAGCCCAATTAGCTGTTTCAACAAAACATCCAACCACCGTCCCGATACTCAGTGGCTCGTATCCCAGAGAGATCAGTTCCAGGAACTACAGGATAGGAACGTTTGATTCTCTGCTTCTTCAAATCCTTGATAGGAACCTCGAGCTTAGAGTTGGAAGATAAACTCGTTCCAAGTAATATGATAGATTAACTATTTATTGCTTCTAAAGTACAAGTTGCTTCAATGAGGAATCCAGAATAAAATAACAATATTCAGAACCTCTCAGGTACCAGCCAGAGAGTTACCAGCCCTAGAGGTATCAGTAAGAGAGAACTATCTTCCAGAGAGTTACCAGCCAGAGATATATCAGTAAGAGAGAACTACCAACGGACCTATCTGCACACTTTGATTAGGGGCTGTCTCCAGTCACGTAGCCCCAAAAATATCTATAGTCTATAGTTACTTAACTTTGTTACTACCTATACCCAATGATACCTTAGTCACACCTTCTTTTATTACGTTTACATATTATTAAATACAAGATTAATAATTGTATTAATTATTATCAATTACCTGGTGGCTTGACTTATTCATTTAGTACCCCTTAAGGTGCCCATCATACGACAAAGCAGAGCTTGTTAAAACTGTACCTGTGATATGTTCTCCCCCACTCTGTCCCCATTTGACCAATCACACATAGGATCTGTTTTACACACCTCACATGAGTATGTTGATACCTGACCAATGAGTGTTCTACTGAGTGAAGAGGACAGTTCACAATTACCTGTGTAGTTCAAGAGTGGCCGGTAAAATATTTAGTTTCTAAAACAAACAATAAAAACATTTATTTGTAAAGTGATTCAGTAGGAATGTTATTTTGCATATTCCATCTCCACCTACAGGCCAGGCCTTGTTCAGCAAGTGTAATTATAAAGGGTGGCTACCAATGTTTTGGGATGAAACATTGCCTGTCATCCCTTCCCCTTCAACCCTCGACAACCCTGCACAAAACCGCTGACAGGAGTAGCTAGAACAGGCTTGGATCCGTTACATACCGGGCTGGGCGACCCTGGCAGGAAACAACACACTAATCCTCACTAGACCCCTCGGAGAGTGAAATATTGTGATTGGCAAAATAAACTAACTCGAGATTTTGATAAATATTGACGTTTCATGACCCCATGGAACCATTAAAGTGGTTTTCGCTGTCCTGTCCGTCTGTCTGTATCTCTGTTTGTCCGTCTGTATCTCTGTTTGTTTGTCCGTCTGTCTGTATCTCTGTCTGTCCGTCTGTCTATATCTTGTTTTAGAGCCGACACCGTTTTACCAATCGCGCTAAAACTTGGTATCTCTGGTTTTTAAAGTGTTCCCCCAAAAGTTTTTTTTGGAACTAGATATCCAACCTATTAAGGGTAGTTTATTGAAGGGAAAAAGAGATTAAATCAATTTTCTCGAAACTTTCTCGAAATTTTTTAAACTGACCTTTAAAGATATGCTTTTCAGAAGTTAAAATGAAAGGGTTATTTTAATCTATTATCAGGAAAGTAAACATACTTACATATTTATTATATATATAATTAATTAACTCTAAATACTCCCAATTAAATAAACATTAGAATTTGAAAATTATGAAAGAGCTGTTGAAATGATATATAAATATAGACTGTTATGCTAAATATTGGTATTGTTGGGTAATGTCTGTTGGTACCGCCATGTTTATATTACAATATGTACACACGTTGTACGTTGGATAATTCTTGATACCAGTATGTGCTCATACGTCAGACATACACCACCTGGTGACGTCACTAATGTGTGCAAGGGTAGGTTGAGCTATCTCAGGTTATGGTTGTGTTGTATGTACCAGGTCTACAGGCTACTAGAACAGAGTGTACAGGTTGTCTAATTATATCCCGGCCCCGTGGGCTGATGGGGGCGTCAAGCTGCACCAGTCGCCAGGAACCGCAAGACCACAACCACACACATATGTCAGTGTGAGATAGATGGATTCATAACAAGTAGCAGGACGCTTTAGACCGCCTCTGTGGTCTAGTGGTCAGGGTTCCTGGCTACAGATTTAAAGGTCCCTGGTTAGATCCTCTGTGGTCTAGTGGTCAGGGTTACTGGCTACAGATCTAAAGGTCCCTGGTTAGATCCTCTGTGGTCTAGTGGTCAGGGTTACTGGCTACAGATCTAAAGGTCCCTGGTTAGATCCTCTGTGCTTGCAGATGTATCTATGAAACAATGGGTTTGTAACGAGGTCAACTCAGCCTCGTGAAGCCAAATGAGGATATACTTTAGGTCTGGTCTAGAAAACTGAGATTAATAGCCGGAGAGTTCGTTGCGCTGACCACATGACACCCTCTGCCCGCAGATGTTGGCTCTATCTTTACCAAAATGCGGCGGCCACTTTATCAGTATAGCTCGCTTGAATGGAGGGAAAAGGCGTTTGGAAAAATAATAATTAAAATCAGGAAGAAAATATGTTTAAAAACATATAAAAGTGTTTCTATGACTACACTGGATTCTTCTGGTTGTAATGTCAGCATGTTGGTAGTAATAGTCAGTTCATTTATAAAAATCTTCTTCCGTGTTTAATAAAGTATTCCTCCCTCTTGGTTTTATTATATTTTCACAACCCCTGAACCCCTCATCGCCCCCACGCTCATTCATTTAATAACTCGCCCAAAGGAGAATATAACGGAGAAACTGCAGATCAGTTCTCGAGCAAGATGAACAAATTATCAGCGAGAATTTCCATCTGTTCTCGGAAACAAAAGAGAACACATTCGTGGAAATGGCTCAACTTTAGAGTTTGACAAAACATTACCATTTGTAAACGGTTTATCTGTTAGGTCTTAAAAAAATAATTTGAAAGTATTGAACCGAGTATCCTATGATCTGATCACGATTTTTTTAAACTGAGGCATTTAAAGCAAAGAAGAAAAGAAACGAATAATCTAACTCTGGCTCTGTGAGAATAAGAAGAATTTAATTTAAATTAGATGAACTATGTCGGCTCATATAATTCAGTGAATAAGATAACTAGCTTTTCCACCGCGTCTGTATTTGGAGACTGTTGGATAAAACAAGATAAATGTGAGGTAAACCTTGCTTGCCCAGAATGTATGCAACTTCAACCACACGGACTATATTTTACTATGGTCAGATCTTACAAGCTATACCATAGTATAACAACACAAGGTAAGCTTGCTACCTTACTAGATAAACCGAGGGAACAATAATTTCACGATAAAACATCATGAACAATTTATTTAGGTAGTAAAGTTTCCAAACCATGACGTAAACACGAAATAGATCATGTGTGTTTAACAGATGAGAGAATGAAGCTTACATGCTCTAACCATTGTTGTAATAGATCATGTGTGTTTAACAGATGAGAGAATGAAGCTACATGCTCTAACCATTGTTGTAATAGATTATACGACAATATTGTACCATTCATAACAGTAAACTGTTTGAAAGAGAAAAGATTCAGCTTGTCTTAAGCTGACATAGGATCGAGCACTCGAGATTTAGCTGCAATTTTCTGGCGCTCTCTCCTTTTTAGGCTTGTGATATTTTCACAAACGTTCATCAAGCCTGATTAGAGTAATCATCTCTACAGGATGGTTGGTTTGTGTTACATACCCTTGATGAATCTGAGATTTTCCAGTCTTTTATAATGTCCCTTCAACCGGGTCTAAACTATGGCCTCTAATATGTGGAAGTGCTGGGATTACGTTCAAATTAACGTAACGCAAAGCTTTTCATGATTTTTTAAATGGAAGCCATCACGATTCTCTTAAATTAACGTTGTCTTGACGTAAGAGTGGGACAGTGGAGAAGTGTTATGTCACGTGAAGTGTACCACGTGCTTTTGCCAGCCAATCATGTCACAACATGGTTATTTAGTACTTCATTTGTTTGCTTATTGTTTGTCGCTCCAGTAAACTTCCATTTCAAGTGACACAACAAAGCTTGGCAAGTGAATATGAACCGATTATTCACCAAAATGGAACTGTTCAGTTTGAACTGATGATGTAATTTTACCGGCGCTACAGAGCAAAGTGTAAGAGAAGGCCACAACTTGTTGGTATTTGCGAGACGAGGACAGCCGAACTACACCTCAACCTACGGAACCACCGGCTCGAGAAAGGTATACAAAGATTTCAAGAGAAAAAAAAATGACCAACACATATTTATATTTTACACAATAAATAATTAAATAAACAGTTATTTTATAAACAATGTTTAGTCTATACGTGAATACAATTATTACTTTTTATACAAATGTACCTTGAACCAGCAAATGACTTCTCTAGTAGACAAGAGGAAGAGTACTATTTCAGGAGTGTTGGAACATAGTCGGGAGTGTTGGAACATAGCCGGGAGTGTTGGAACATAGCCGGGAGTGTTGGAACATAGCCGGGAGTGTTGGAACATAGCCGGGAGTGTTGGAACATAGCCGGAAGTGTTGGAACATAGCCGGAAGTGTTGTAACATAGCCAGGAGTTTTCGTGTTCTTTCATCACCACTGAGCCACTCGGGACGCCAAAGGAAAAATGGTATATTATGTCCTAATATTGTCTGTAGAGTACTGAAAGCCAACAAGAGACACAAACTCTGGCCCTCGGACCCTAATATTGTCTGTAGAGTACTGCAAGCCAGCAAGAGACACAAACTCTGGCCCTCGGACCCTAACAGGTTGAAGACACTGCCTTAGATGACGTCTGCATATCCTCATTTAACAAATGAAGTACTAAACAGCCATGTTGAAGTTTCCCACGACATGATTGGTTGTGGTACACCTCACGTTACGTAACTGCTCTCCCCTGGACCACTCTTACGTTAAGTGAACGTTACGTAAACGTTAAGTTAAGAGCATCGGTATAGTTTCCATCTAAAACTCGCAGGAGAACCTTAACTTTAAGTTACGTTTCATTAAGTGAACATTAAGTTGACAGCGACCATGACATTACCTCCAACCCCCTCCCCCCCTGTTCCCGCGCATCCCTGTGACGTTAATTGCCTGTGGTGTGTAATCGAGTGGAAGCTGCCCCTGAAAACCTGTCAACCCGCCGAATCTCATTATGTCGGTGTATGTAATAGAGATAATAACCCTGTTACATCAGGGTGCGGTGAGGGTTGCTTTCCAGGAGAGGGATGTGTTTAGTGCCGCTATTGGACGGCACCTCAGCTCAGGGGTGTCACATGCAAAGTGTGCTCTCAGTCATTTCCGTCCCCCGTCCCCTTCATCATGTAGTGGGTAGTATGTGTTATATCACACGTCCCCTCCATCATGTAGTGGGTAGTATGTGTTATATCACACGTCCCCTCCATTATATATCGGTGCCAGAGAAGTCGAGGTTCAAATACCAGCCAGGTGTACTGTATTTTGCTTTCTTAAACAGGTTCCCCCACTCCATGAAAATACGGGTACATTTCCTCATAATACTACCTCTCTAAGCTCTACCCTTAATATTCCAGACGGGTAGTAAGGCCCAGTCTCAGGTCAATCATCATGAGTCCCCCATGAATCAAACCAGGGTCTTCTAATCAAGTACTCATACTAATTCCTGAACTGCAGGGAGAGACTGTCTAACTACTGGACTGCAGGGAGAGACTGTCTAACTACTGGACTGGAGGGAGATACTGTCAAACTAACTACTAGACTGCAGGTAGAGACTGTCTAACTAACTACTGTACTGCAGGGAGATACTGTCAAACTACTGAACTGCAGGGAGATACTGTCAAACTACTGAACTGCAGGGAGATACTGTCAAACTACTGAACTGCAGGGAGATACTGTCAAACTACTGAACTGCAGGGAGATACTGTCAAACTACTGAACTGCAGGGAGATACTGTCAAACTACTGAACTGCAGGGAGGTACTGTTTAACTACTGGGGTTATAACCTCGAGTCTTCCACCAGCGGAAAGCCAGATTAGACGAGCCTGACATTTTGTCCGTGTGTCCACCAATGTTTGTCTGTAAACTATTAAAAAAAGCATCCCACGTCAGTCTTGTGACAACAGCTGTCAACTATAGAGTTTAGATTATTGGAATGTAAACTCCATGTTCAAGCGATCATTAAAATCTGTTCACTAAAACTTTGGAAATATTTTGAGTGAGTTCCGGCTTTGCTATTGGAGCTTTGTCAGATTTAATACGATTATTATTTTATTTTTTATTTTTGGTACTTTACGTGTATTTTCTAATCAAACTGATTATATCAGCTCACTATTTTTAAACTAACTTAACTCTAGAACTGACACAACACCTAGTACCCTGATGGTTAATTCGTCGCTGTGAAAGGGGAAAAGCACAATCCATCGATGATAAGTATTCCGGTCATACCGGGAATCGAACCCGGTACCCCTGACTCGGTAGTCCGACCCTGCTACCCCCCCAGTTAATGTGCCGGACCCGTGATGTGATATGATCATCATCTAAGGGTCGGTTTGGTAGGACTCGAGAAATAAACTGTTATTCTGGAACGTTCCCTTCCCCTTGTTCTCCAGAATATAAATGTGTTCTCCAATAATTTTTTCCCTCGTATTCTTGCGTCAATAAGTCGTTTCAACCCTTATCGAGGAAAGGGGGTGCGTTGTGTGTATTTACCCCTCACCAGATCTGTCGATAAATGTCCTGCCTTCTCATCCCTCCATGAATAACAGGAACAATAATCTCATCCCTCCATGAATAGCAGGAACAATATTCTCATCCCTCCAAGAATAACAGGAACAATATTCTCATCCCTCCAAGAATAACAGGAACAATATTCTCATACCTCCAAGAATAACAGGAACAATATTGTCATCCCTCCATTAATAATACGAACAATATTGTCATCCCTCCATTAATAATACGAACAATATTGTCATCCCTCCATGAATAACAGGAACAATATTCTCATCCCTCCAAGAATAATACGAACAATATTGTCATCCCTCCATTAATAATACGAACAATATTGTCATCCCTCCATTAATAATACGAACAATATTCTCATCCCTCCATGAATAACACGAACAATATTCTCATCCCTCCATTAATAATACGAACAATATTCTCATCCCTCCATGAATAACAGGAACAATATTCTCATCCCTCCAAGAATAACAGGAACAATATTCTCATCCCTCCAAGAATAACACGAACAATATTCTCATCCCTCCAAGAATAACACGAACAATATTCTAATCCCTCCAAGAATAACAGGAACAATATCCTCATTGATCTGTTAGTGGGGACATGTCACTCGGAAGACGAGTATTCTATCCCGGGTATCAGTTTGAGGGGAACATTTCCTCGGTGGACAAGGGTTTGATTCAGGACCGCGTCTTACCACCTGCCCAGGCTGTACATGTACTAACTACGTTAATGAGGTACAGATGAGGAAAGTTGAAATCTCATGGAAATGAACTGGAAAAACAATTAGGGAAAACCACTCTCTGTTTACCCGACCGGAATTCGAACCTTGATCTCCCTGTAATCTGCAGTCTAGTCTATTGTGGGAGTGACGTCTTAGACTATGCGGTCACTGAAGTGAGTTTCTTTTTATAGTTTCCTTATTAAGAGCATAGCTAAAGATATTTTATTTATTATGTTGGAAACTATCTCGGGGGAAACATAGTGACGTGGTTGATATTATGAGTTTAAATACTTAGTAGTGCTTAGAAACCTTAGTTTAGAGAGCTCAGTGGTAGAGCATCGGTGCCTTAAGTCAGAGGTCCCGGATTCTATCCACGTGTACATGTGTTATTTATCAATATAATTACATGTGCGTAGGTTCAAGTAACAAATTCTAGATGAAAAGATTGACTACTCCAACACTTACATTTTGAATACTAGGGATTCAATTATTAACTGGAGCAGTGATTTTTTTTCAAATTCTGTACAAACCAGACTTTCGATTTTGTTTTAAAACGAATCATATCGATACAGATACATTTACAAGTAGATCCTCACTGTTTATTAAAATGGAACTGATCTGTAGGTGAGAGCCAACTGGATGGCTCCAATCATGAGAAGAGAGGTCTTATTGAGTGACGTCATATAAGACAAGGTGGAGGACCTGATTTGGACAAGACAACAGACCTGTCGAAAGACAGAACACCTAATAATAGTAATAATTTACTGCGAAATAAATAAATCTATCTAAAGTTACGATAAGTTAACTACAAATTCTCTGGCCCAAAATGATCAGTGGTCCTGTTCCTTGCTGGCCCGACGACACATTGATCGAGAATCTTATATTCTCGTTCGAGAGATCTCGAACATGGTATAAACTCGAAATGGCTGTTCAGCAAAATTTTAAAAATAACTTTTATGGTGGTAATGGCTGCGTGCTGGGGCTTTCTCTCTGTGGTTTGGTTGGGTTTGGTTTCTTGCCCTTTTATTGTGTTCTTGAAAAATTGATGGGGTGTTGCCAACGTTGTAAAAGTCATCCAAAATACGGTTCTATCTTTAACCTGATGCCCATAGCTGAGTGGTAAGAGAAACTATCTTCAGATCTCGGGAGTCAGGTTTGATACCAGTGATAGCATAAAATAGAATTAATATTATTTATATTTGGAACATTTTCTGTTTAATATTAATTTTTATTTTTAGTGTGGTTGATACTATTCACTGAAATTATAATAAAAGGGGTCAGAATAAATAATTTAAAGGCATTTACTGCCATTATTCTAGAGGAAACAAAAAAAAAACCTGTAGTCCCTAATAAAGGTCATGTCTATAGTTTTCCGAGTCAAAAGGGGTTGTTCTACTGGTTAGGTTTTGAAATCATTCCAAACTCATAAATGATGGTGGGTGTCGATGAATATGATAACTAATAATCCTTTATTTTCCAGATAAATAACTAGTAGATCAATATAATGTGTTTGGCAAAACAAATCTCAATAAATATAACGTAGTTTCTCGTGATTTGCTATATCAGGAATAGCCTAAATGGGTGGGACTTAAGGGACGTAATGTCCTTCATACGGTGTTAGTGAACTGCTGGTAGTTATGTCCTTCATACGATTTTAGTTAACTGCTGGTACTTATGTCCTACATACGGTGTTAGTGAACTGCTGGTACTTATGTCCTCAATACGGTGTTAGTGAACTGCTGGTACTTAAGTCCTTAATACGGTGTTAGTGAACTGCTGGTACTTATGTCCTTAATACGGTGTTAGTGAACTGCTGGTAGTTATGTCCTTAATATGGTGTTAGTGAACTGCTGGTACTTATGTCCTTCATACGGTGTTAGTGAACTGCTGGTACTTATGTCCTTCATACGATTTTAGTTAACTGCTGGTACTTATGTCCTACATACGGTGTTAGTGAACTGCTGGTACTTAAGTCCTACATGCGGTGATAATGAAATGTTCGAATTGAAAATAACAAACATGACATTATTTAAGCTAATAATTACATTATTTTAGTGTTTAATTTCACTTATTTTAAATTTAGATTTGAATCTATGAATCAATTAAATTGGTGAGTTAAAACTGTTTTCAGCTAATGAATGTTCTAAAGTAGGTACACTTGTTGGTTAGACAATTTCTCCAAAATATCTCTAATATCCAGATCTAGTGGTGTTTGAAGGATTGTGTATACTCCATACAAGTAGAAACACAACTGATGAAGGTATAAATGCGCGCTATCAAGGTCAATAATATGCTCTTGTGACATGTAAAACAACAATTCTTATATTGAGAGCATTACGTCACATTCTTTTGAACTAAAATATTGTTAACAGTGACTAAGTGTGATTTACAACAAGGAGACCTACCTAACTTAACAAATATGTTGCTGTACGCACCACTGGCCACATAGACAGAGGTGTTTGTCTCACACGGTCTGTAAGTGACAAGAAGTTTAGTGTTTAATGGTATCCCAGACCTAAATAATTTATCACTCTCCCTTGAAGAGAATCTAAAAACAATTGATCTAAAGTCTACCGTTATCATCCCCAGTTGGTAAAAACAGACAAGATGAGACCGGCGCCTTATTCCGTACGACCAATGGGTCTGGTCCAAATTAGTTGCTAGCCCACATCTCATAATGTCTGACAATGTTTCTGTTGAGCAAATGTTTAAAAATAGTCTCAAAGTTTTGTCCTTGCGACAAACAGGGGTAATGGTGGGTGTTCAAACAGGGGTGCCGGTGTTCAAACAGGGGTGCCGGTGTTCAAACAGGGGTGCCGGTGTTCAAACAGGGGTGCTGGTGTTCAAACAGGGGTGCTGGTGTTCAAACAGGGGTGCTGGTGTTCAAACAGGGGTGCTGGTGTTCAAACAGGGGTACACGAGTACATTACACTCATCTAACTAATTATCTGACTACCAAACATAACTTAAAACCAACCGTTTCTTTTCAATAAATGCAATGGATTAAATCCGACTAATTCACAACCAATCACCCAACAATTCGCAGATATCAAAAATATCCAATCTATCAGCAATCATTTGTTAGTTAGTTCTCAAAATGTCAATTCAAAATATATTTTACGTTAACATTTTGAAATTCCCCTTGAACAGCCCATTATTACTTTACGTATTGATGCTGGTTTAGTCAAAAAGTGTTTCTGAGGAGACCCCATAGTTCAAACCTTTGTTGTGACACTTTTTAATAATATAACAATTATTGTGTTATTTAAACAAAACCTAGGCTTTCAATTGCACCAGAATATATACCATTAATATTTTTAGGAATATACGACAGCTGTACAAAGTTACTAGATCTACTTCCATGTATTCATACGTCAAGTCGTGTGATCTCAAGCTGTCACTTTTGATATATATAATCAATGGCTGTAAAATAGCAACATTACTAATAATACAGTACAATATTATCAATGTTAGGCACAGACAAACATGTTCGGTATGTCTATAAAAGACATAATAAGTGAAATAATGAAAACACCCTACCTTAGGATCGAAACGCCGTCCTACCGAGTTCCATTCTGCCCGGTGTACACATGTGAAGCAGATAGAGACCACCCCCTACACGCAATACACGAGTGAGAAGAGGAGTGCCTAACCAGAGCGGCCGATGTGTCGACCGACTATACAACCGTCCAGCGCCTGTTTGGATTCAACCCGCAACACACCGCCGTGTGCTGCTTTGCTTCTGTGAGGGGAAGTGAGGGGACGCTTGGAGGGGGCAGGAGGGGAGGTAGGTCCATCTCGTGGCGTATGACGAGCCTATCAGGACATCGGGGAGGGGAATATTTGGCCAGCAGGAAGGACTGAAACATTTCAATTATTCCCAAAATAGTAAATTATCTTTTAATTTACACCTCCTTACTTTTCTTTTGGCTCACCTCGTCTTACTACCCGTTAGGGGTAGACACAAATAAACGTAACTGCGATAATGTGCTAGGAACGATAAGTGTTGAGCTTCGAGAAAGTGTACCCGCATTTGCGTGAAAAAACCATTTTGGCAAAACCACTCTTAGTACACCCGACCGAGATTCGAACCTCGATATTCCTGTCATCGGCAATCTAGTCTACTGCGAGAGTGACCCCTCGGACTATGTGGCCACTGAGTGGGTTTCAAGAACTGTGACTTGATATCACCATCGGAATACAAGTTAACTCTGTATTTTGACCAAGAAAAGTTACGATATAGAAACTTCAAAAACACTAACCACCCGCTTTGATGGTCGTGCGGTCTAAGGAGCTGATTTCGTGTTGGACTTGACTGCCAAAGATAGGGAGATGGGGTTCAATCCCGGTCGGGTGCATTGAGGAGGGTTTTCCCTAAATGAGTTTACTCTCTCCTTCCACGTAAATGCGGGTGCACTTCCTATAAATTAAACCTTTTAATTCCTAACCCATTACTGTAGTTTAATTAGTACATAGGTGCATAGCCTGAACGGGTAGTAAGACGCGGGGTTTAAAACGTATCTTTTCTCGCGTCCCTTACATCCTCACGTGAGTTAACTGTATTTCACTAATTTAGTTTTTTATTTCACTTGAGAACGCTTTTTATCCACTGGGCTTAAAAAATACCAGTTTCAATTCAATTTTCTTAAATCTATATATAAATAAGTTAATTAATGCAATGTTGGAAATGAAATACGTACAGATACTTTAAAGGGCAGCCTTTCTTTCATTTTTTATTATCAATCATTGAAATAGTAATAATAAAAATGATCAAATAAATGTAAACCTAAACAAGGTGAGAGGCCCGCAACCTAATTTTGGGTAATTTCATTAATGCCTAATTTCACCCCTTTAATACTTAATGTTTTAAGTATTTATAATAATTACCGTATATTAATCATTTAATCATATTACCAATAACAATTTAAAAAATGAAATCTGGTTAGTGAGATAATATTACGTGACAATAAAACTAGTAGTGACTTTAACATTTATTTAGGTGACCTGGTGGTCTAGGGGTAAGGTGTCAGACTTCTGTGCTGTGGTCCGGGGTTCAATTCTGGATCCGCCCCTGGTACAGCAATTATCTCTCTCATTTTAGACTCAATAGTAAATAATTACCTATTTTATTGGTCAAAATTTATAAAATAGAAACTTAGTAGCAATGCTATAACTTTAAGATATGCATCATCTGGTAAATTTCCAAAAATTTTAATTGAAAGTCAAAATTTTAAGACGAAGTGTTGACCCTTGGGGACCAAATATCGATATTTTTTATAGTCCAAATATAAAAGTGAAGACGTAAGTCTTTTTAAATAGATTTATAAAATTTAAAACCATGAGTCAAAATGTTTTACGTATGTATGTATGAAACAACTTGTTCTTGGTTTCGCTAGGGTATATTACATTACGAATTTGGAGTAAATATCTCAATTTTTAAACAATAGAGTGAGAAAGTTCGTGTGGGGCTCCGTACCATTTATTTTAATATTAATTACTTTAATTGTTTTAGCGAACAATCTTGCAATGGAGTAGACGAGAGTACTCATCGTGTGCGCAGTTTTTATTTTTTTTAAACATTGTGATTTGTTTTCTTAATTATAAACTCCGGCCTGTATTCTAATTAGTAGTTAGACGCTAGTTAGGGTTCCCAAACATTGACATGAGTCTCTCTGTCTATACACAGCGGTTGCACCTTATTAAATTAATCTCAACTATCTGAACTATCTCAACTATATATACTAAATAAAGATTAGTTTAAGTAATTAAATCCTGCTTAGCCTGATTGAACAAATTATAAAAAAATATTTTGTAATCTGTATAAAAGCTAAACGCAAATTATTTTGTTATTTATTTAAAACCACTATTATCTTTTCTTTGTGAAAATTGTTATAAATACAAACATAATTTCTTATTTAATGTTTAAGGGATGACATTATGTTTAAAAAACTCACAGTAAGATAGTTAAATAATATTCTTGAATAGTTTATAAGGACATAATTGTCACCTGGAAAACTAATATATTTCTAAAGACAATCAATATACTCGAATTATGTTTGGGGGAAAAAAGGACAATTCCAAATTAATAGAAACTTGTAAAACTATATTTTACATAATGGTATAATTATAATGATGCTAGCAGTAATTACAGTTCCTAGGAAGCTCTGGTCGTGTCTAAAACACTGGACAGTGACTGCTAGTAGTAATTACAGTTCCTAGGAAGCTCTGGTCGTCTCTAGTAAAACACTGGACAGTGACTGCTAGCAGTAATTACAGTTCCTAGGAAGCTCTGGTCGTGTCTAAAACACTGGACAGTGACTGCTATGCAGTAATTACAGTTCCTAGGAAGCTCTGGTCGTGTCTAGTAAAACACTGGACAGTGACTGCTAGCAGTAATTACAGTTCCTAGGAAGTTCTGGTCGTGTCTAGTAAAACACTGGACAGTGACTGCTAGCAGTGATGACAATTCCTAGGAAGCTCCATCTTAACGCAACTCAAGCTTTCCTCGGGTCCATCACGGACCTCCCCTGACCCGATTCTCCCAGCATCCTCGTGTTGACCCTATTTTTTTATTTCCTTCTATAGTGCCCCCCCCCCCCTCTACTCCTTAACACACGAGGGGTATTAAGGGGTGTTCGAAGGAGATTGGGTAGCAACCCCTTTGGTGACTCGAGCTTCTAGAGTAGTTTTTTTTAGATGAGATTTATTTCCCTTTCTCTCTCTCTCTCTTTCTTTCGATCTTCTTTTACTTCACACTTAGCTTGTTTTTCTTATTTTTATTTTTTCTTGGATCTCGTGACCTTTGCTCCCATTAGATAACAAAAGACTATCACTAGTGCTCTTGTTTGGAAGGTGAAGGAAGGAAGTACGGACAGTAAAACTTGTGTGACATCCTGTACTTGGTAGTGGAAACTGGGGGAGGGGGAGAGGGGAGGAGGTACTACACGAACAAACACCAAGGAGGGTTTTTACAAAAGAACATATTATATACTCAAATAAATAAAACTTTTTATTTTCAATCATATCTTGCTTGGCAATTATTTAACCTTAAGCTCTTGATTATGATTTTCTTAACTTAACAATTTATTATATATTATTATCATTAATATTATTAAATTACAGTGGAACATGCATAATTAGAACTTGAAGGAACCAGGAAAAAATGTGAACTATCAAAAAATTCGAATTAAATAAGTTTCTTAAAAGGAATTCCCTTTTTCACTTTCTTTATCACCGCTACTTTTTCAGCCAAAGTTAATGATTTATAGGACTGTGGTTTGGACAGTGACATCACAATACACACACACACACACACACTAATGTACACTATTTAATATACAAAAATACAACTAAATAAAAACTAAACAACAAAATAAACTTGCACGTCACAAGAATATCGCTACGACCAAATCACTAAGAACACTGCAAGTAATCGCTAGAGAGGTTCGACCTTGACTAACGGAGTACAGAACTGTAAAAAAAAGACATATGGGTGAGCGGGAGGGGGGAGGCATGAAGAAGGATACTGACCACATTCCAAAGTCACCTCCCCTGTTTCCAAAAATAGAACACGGCGCCGCAACTAGAAGTAGAAAAACAATACTGTAAAGTATTACATATTATGAAAAGTTCGAACTAACCAAATCAAAATTCGAATGTCCACGATTTTTAAATATTGTTTTAATATAAAATTCATGGGACTGGGCGAAAAATTCGAATTAAAGAAGATTTCGAATTACGGAAGTTCAAATTAGTCAGTTTCCCACTGTATCTGCACAGGTGGTGAACATTTAAATGCGTCAGTCTCGTCTGGCATTTTTTTATCACCATCTCTTACTACCTGATCCGGTTATACGCCTAAATGATAACTACTCTACAGGGGGGGGGGATGAGGAAAGAAGCATTTTATAGGTAATACCCGCATTTAGAAGGAGAGTGGGAACTCATTTAGGAAAACCACCCTCGAATGACCCAACCAGAGTTCGAACCCCGATCTCCCCATCATCAGCAGGCCAGTCTAACACGAGAGTGACTCCTTAAACCATTCGGCCACCGAAGTGGGTTTGGCTGGTATTGACGAGTGCACTTAAGTGTGCTTACTCCTTTACTTTCACGCAAATGTTGGTGTATTTTTTCTAAATTCTAGTTTTTTTTCCCCTCTTCCTAGCTCCATAATATAGTGGAAAGTTGTTAAACTGTACGTAGATATAAAAAGCATAATTTAATATTTCTTCCAATAATATGATAAAACTCTATCAATGTTTACCACAACAAAATATGTTTGGGTTTTTTAAAGGTTACTTCCTGCCAGGATTCTGCTCTGTACGTCAGGTACTGATATTCCCCTGGGTTTAGAATGTGCCCGGTAATCCCTTGCTATCCTACAGATTACAGTTGATTGGTCAACATGACCCTGTGCTAATCATTTCTCCCAATCAATTCTTTTTTCCGAGTGAATAACAGTTCCAAGTCCTCTCAGCTTGAACTCTATTAGTATCGTTACACGCAGGAACTAGAACTTTACCTGATCATGAAACAGATAACTGGCGTGTGCGTGCGGTAATTTGTTTATCAAACAGTGGTTATCAAACAGTGGCACGTGATGCACCCCCGACTGTTTCAAACATACAATACTAAGTGTGACAAACAAGCTTACACAGATTGTGACGTGATGTCATCAACTTTTATAGGCCTTTATTTACTGTCACGGCTTTGTTTGTACAACTGGGGCTTTGTTATGATTTGGAACGACTGGTTACAAATCACAACAGTCGTNGGCCCGTCAGCAGGGGGGGGGGGGGGTCGCAGCCCACAGACTATACAAACATCACTTCAACACATACTTTTGATTCTGCAGCGCATCTTACTATCCGCATGCACGTTTTAATCACACTAGTGGGGAAGGGATGAGGAAGGTAAAATTTAAAGGAAATTTAAACGCATTTGAGTGAAAAGAAAGTTGGAAACTATCTAGAAAAAAACAACACTTTGTACACCCAGCTGGAATTCGAACCCCGACCTCCCCAACACATGCAAACCAGATAGGAAGAGCCTCACGTTTAATCCACGTGTCAGTAATGTGTATTTAAAGTATTTGATAACTTGTATTTTCCCAGATATTTATGAGGTTAGGTAATATACTCTAAGGATTATTTAATAAGATTAGTTTTGTAAATACAAATTTCCCACAATCAAATATTTAAAGTGATAAAGCTACATAGCGCAGTTTGAAATAGCTCTGTGTTTTGTTTTTTTGCTATCCAAAATTAAGTATTACACCAAAATGAAATAATTATTGTTTGTGTGTGTGACATGAGGACGGATGGTATTGCAGACCAGGGAGACGGTCACATGCGTCTCGTAGATCTTGAGTTTGTGAGCCTGTTCTGCAAGATAGAAGGTATGTTTGTATTAAGAGCTGGAAGAGGCCATGGCCCCGGGGTACGCGGCTGGAGAGAGTTTGGTGGACAATATCTAAACACTTAAAAACGTGGAAAGTATAGTCATATTCCCCCTCGCTAATAATACAAGCAGTTTTAGGGAATAAACAGTAAAGTTGGAAAACATTAATTTTGTGTCAGGAATACTCAAATAACTTTTTATTCTAACTACCAATTAGATGGCCAATCTAGAGGAAATGCACTCACATTTGCTTGGAGAAAGATGGGTAAAACCATTTAAGAATACCACCCACAGTATACCGAGCAGGGATCCGGTCTCTGACGTACTTGTAACTCGTAAAACAAACTGTAGAGCCTGACATTCAGTCCGCCCGTCCACCGATATGGATTAAAAGAATTATTAACGACTCATTCTTAGAGGCTTGAAACAAGGATGCAAGTTTCAACGAAATGCACCCTCATCTGCCAGAATATATTATGCTGGGAAACACAAACATTGATTTCCCCAACACTTAGTACTATGCGAGTCAAACGCCTTAGACAACTTGACCAAGCTGTATGTTCCATCTGATATTAATGACTGGAGGTAAATATATTGTTCAAGCGGATCATAGTCCGGCACGCTATCCCTGCGTCCATTGCTCCCTTCAATCCGTTTCCTCGCCGAGTTGAATGACGTCGACAATTTCCTCGCCATGAAACTTTCACGAGCCTTGAGCTGGGGGACATTTACAGTTGATGACGTCACATTGATCCGGGATGAAAGTACTCGGTTCGTTCCCCGGGAGGATATCCCCGGTAATAGATTGTGCTGGGGCGTGGTTCCTCCCATTGGGAGGACTGGTAGATCAGTGGTAAGGTCAGCTGGTTGTTTGACATGGAGGACTGGTAGATCAGTGGTAAGGTCAGCTGGTTGTTTGACGTGGAGGACTGGTAGATCAGTGGTAAGGTCAGCTGGTTGTTTGACATGTAGGACTGGTAGATCAGTGGTAAGGTCAGCTGGTTGTTTGACATGGAGGCCTGGTAGATCAGTGGTAAGGTCAGCTGGTTATTTGACATGTAGGACTGGTAGATAAGTGGTAAGGTCAGTGTGTACAGTGTAACCTCGACTATCCAGACTTATTAGGACCTAGGCTAGTCCTTATAGTTGAAAATCTGGATAGATAATTTTATCGAAAAAATAGAATTTCATACTAAAAGACTTAATCGAAGATACGATACAAATATTTAAAAGCATACAAAGTATGCACGTGTGTGTAGGCCTACATACGTGATTTTCAGTATGTTCTGTTCCCAAAACGCATCATAAAACAAATCACTTAATGTTGTAGGTTATTTTACAACACAACATATAAATAAATCGTAGAGCTCAAAAAACACTGCTGCTATACAAATCCAGATAACTGGTTGTTCAGATGGCTGGTAGCCCGAATAACCAGTCGTCTGGATTACCAGTCGTCCACATAACCAGTCGTTTGGATAATAGATGCCCGTATTTTTGGAGTTCTGCACATTTAATAATTGATTCAGCTGCAAATAGAGATATTACTAAAACAAACAGAAATTTGTGAAAAATTAATGAGGGTTTCGCCTAAAACCCACATTTTTTCAATAGCTCCTTCTTTCCCACACTGTCCCATCTGGCCAGCATCCTGGCTGATGTGACTTCCAGGAGTAGATTACGACATTAAACCCTCCCTTTCCTTTGCACTATTTAGCACCACTCTGTTATACTACTGGATAATAATACAACGCACTATTTTAGTAATATATTAGTATTGCCCTGCAACCAAACAAACACAGGTGCTATAAATGTTCACATGCAAACTTAGGTTCCCTGAGACAACCACTTAGATGTGGACAAGACATGAAGAGCTGGTCCTTTTAAAACTCTGAATCGACTTTTATCAAAATTGTGAATCGATTGATAAATGCATGGCTAGTATAACAATCGGCTATCAACCAATCGATAGTTAACTTTACAGGGGAAAAGTAGTAAATTAATTGTGTAAATAGTAACAATTGTAGGCCTACCCCATTCATTTCTCAAGTTAAAATATGAATTCAGGTTTCTATCAGGTGGGGGAGGGAGGGGGTTACAACAGCCTTTTACTCATAAATTAGCCAAAATTAGGATGAAAATAAATTTGTTAGTGATATTATCTTGTACCTTCTGTTCACCCTAAAAATAGCAAGCTTACTTTGTTTTATTTCAATATGGTGTAGCTTATAAGATAGGTTCATAGTGTAATCAGTCAAGGTAAGACTGCTACCTTGCTTGGTTCCACCATGGTGTAGCTTTTAAGATAGAGCCATAGTGTAATAGTCAAGGTAAGACTGCTACCTTGCTTGGTTCTACTATGGCTTAACGCAGTGTACCTTCTAAACAGAGTGATCTTAGCGCCATGGCTGAACGCTGCTGGAACTACTCCTGAGAATCCAATAAGCTTCATATCCTTGGATTGTTCATCCATGACTATGACTTGAAGCAATATAGCACAGAGAGAGTTAGTTGACCGTGCCGTGAATATACTACTGTGCACGCGCCGAAAGACGCAACTAGAGGCGAAACATGACTGGATGAACGAGGTCATGAGTTCGACTCCGTCCTCCCGTGTAACGGAAAATATCTTTGTCTTACTCAAGGAAGCTAAATCAATAGCCACGAATTGATTTATTGACTTTCACCTTGAGGTAGCTCACCAGCGATTATAAATATTTTCTTTGATAAAAAATAATAAAGTAATGACGTAGTTGTTTTTTCTTCAGACAGGCAACATTATCAAATGAAAATTTAATGGAATTTTTAATTTTGTAGTCCACATATAATGAATCGATAAAATCGTTTATGCTAATGAATAGTAATTAGGGCCTACTCAAGTTCCCGCCCAATTATACACTTAATTTGTACCCCACATATTTACACTAATAGGGTTGGAATACCGAAGGTAGAATTTAGAGGAGATTTGGATGCATTTGCGTGGAGGGAGGGTGTAAAATCATCGGTAAACTTGGGAATTAAAGCTTCCCTCAGAGTTGTGCAACCACATAGGGCCCCGTGGTTTGGGGGGCTCCACGCTTGATTAAACAAGCTTTGGTGGTAAATATTTGCTCGCTCATATATAGTCTCCCTGTATAGTCGATCCAGCAACTATAGTCAGAGGCCGAAAACAAAAACACAATCACGTGGTTTGATTTATTCAACGCGTGAAGCCAGCTCTCCGTTTTAACTCCACCGGTCTGTCTGTCTGTCTGTCTGTCTGAGGTGGATGTGTGTCAAACTTGGCCCAGTGGTTCTTTGTACCTTTATACAGATCGTGTTTGTTGGGGAAGAAAATCTAACCAAGGGTTGGGGAGAAATCAACCCTTATATGTATGAAAACACAGCTTCTGACATTAATTATTACCTTATTTACCTTTTAGGGCATTTCCTGGCTGAAAGTTGGTACATAGGTGCAAACTAGTGTGATAACATTCAACAGACGTTGAGTTTTTAGCTTAGTTTAGGGGGGGGGGG
>CABFVZ010001945.1:0-25148 GCA_902151445.1 Timema monikensis | reverse complement strand
GATGGTATTTGAATATGGACTTTAGATGGCACTATTTTCGAAAGGGACTGTTGTGCCTATTGTAGAGTAGCGTTAGGTTTAGTTGAGATGTGCACATTAATTTTTTTTGCAGTGGCCACTCGCAGCTCCCAATGTTTATATTTTCTGAAGTATGTGTCAAGTCAATAAATTGTTTTCCGTGATAAATTTGTAAAGTAGTTTACTAATTATTATAAACTAACCTATTAATGTTTAGACTTATATTTTCACTATTTAAATAATTTTATGATTCACACATTCCATTCATGCTTATAACTTGGATCTATTGTCTAATGAAATTAAGATTAAGGCTTAACCAAACATTTAATTGGAAATATTTTAACCAAAATAATGTGTGAATTTAAAATTGAGATAAAGAATAGTTTTTGTATACAGCCTGAGTTTTGTGTGTAAGCCCTTCTGGCTTATTGAACAATATTTGTTTTGTTAACTATTACAGTGACCCTAGGAACCCATTTTCCGGGGTTTGGATAACTCTCGTCTATATTAGGAATTATCAGGTATGGCAGATGTGATCATGGTGAACCCATGAAGGCCTATGGGTTTAATGGGGAGCCTCGTTGTCTTCCAAGCAGTTTATCCCTAACCAAGAGGTCCCTTATTTGTCCGGGTCTACCTTACGAGGGGGAGTGTTAATCTTCATATCTACATCTGGCGACTGAACGAATTTCCTCGTTAAGGTTCAGGCTCACTATCGCCAACGAGGTGGCGCCCAACAATAAACACTCTCTTGGGGTCGACCTTAAGTTTAGGGGACCATTGCCAATAGCTCTATGACCACGCCCTTCTCCACTGATGCGACGCGGGAGGTGACACTGGGCATGGATCCGGAAAGATTTAACAGATTTAGTCCAAACCTAATATTTAGTTTTTTATGGCCATACCTCAGGACTTTTAATTATATTTTACAACCCAAGCCCTTAAACTAAGCGCAGTTCACTGATGAGTAATTGTTGAAGAGAGGACATTTCTGAAGCTACTTTGTGTGAAATGTATCCCTGGGCTGTGTTGACACTCTCTATAATGATAAAAGGAAGGGTTTGTAGATGAGTCACGGGCAACGTCGTGCGAGATTGCTAGACTTGTTTTTCTTTTGAAGGATCGTTTAAAGGTAGTTTATTGGTAATTTAGTTTTTACTTGAAAAATTTTAACATGTATCTGATTATTTTGTTCAAAATTAGTATTTGGTAAGTTGTTTACAATTAAAATGGTTTTATATATATTAGTTTTCCTTAAAATAAATAATTTAATTGGTTTTACTGATGACTTGTTTTTGAAAAAGATTATTGTTTTAATTAGCTCCAACGATTTTGTTCCAAAATAATATTGAGAAAGTATTTTACATAATAAATAATGTTTGCTATTTTTTTCTAAAACAAATTATTTTAATGGTAGTTCACTAACGGCACATTTCTTAGCATTATGATCTTTCTAATACGGTCTTAAAGATTTAGTACAAAGTTGGTATATCTAAATGGTTTTTCACAATAAACTAGAATTGGAAAATTTGGTTGTGGTCAACAAATAAATAGTTTTTGAAATTTTGAATGTTTCTAAAAATGTTTTTACAATTTTGTTTAAAATACGTGTATGACAATTTTTGAAAATCAAGAGTTGTAAAACATAGAGCAGTTCAAGTATCTGGGGAGTTTGCTGACAAAGGATGTTTACTGCACCAAGGAAATCAGGTCGAGGGTTGTCAAGGCCAGGGAAGCTTTCAACAAGAAGAGGTTACTGCTGACCAGCGAGTTAAGTTTGGAGCAGAAACTTGGACTCTTAGGAAGATGGGAAAGAAATACTTGGAGAGCTTTGAAATATGGAGCTGGAGAAGATCAGGGTGACGAGTGAAGTCCTAAGAGGAGTGGGTGAGAAGAGATTTATCGGTACAAAGCAACTTGGAGGAACTGTCTTCTGCACAACGTCATAGAAGGAGAGGTTGAGGAACAAAGCAACTGGAGCAGACATCCTTAGGAGGAACTGTCTTCTGCACAACGTCATAGAAGGAGAGGTTGAGGATTCAAATATTAGAAGACTTGGAGGAGGAGGCAGAGGACAGGACACTTTGGAGGTCTAAGTTCATTGACAGAAATGGACCTGTCTAATAACAGAACAAACAATAGTGATAATTAACATTGTAAAATGGTGCCAAACGGCTATTTTAAATGAAACCTTGAAAGGAACATAGAAGGGCAAGACTACACACTCACCAGGAAACAGTTCACAATTAAAACACAATATGAAATGTTTGGGGGGTGAGCGATATGTCAACAAGCTCTTGATTGGATTGGGCTCGGCCTTGAAATCTTTTAAGCGTTATAGAACACAAAAATGAAGATATCTTATTTTAGACACAAATAATTAATTTATGAAAGTAAAGGAAAGGCGCTAAGAATAGAGAAAGGGAATTATTTTTGAACATTAAAAAGGGAAAAAGGTAGTATTAGCTAAATTTTAGATCATTTTATGTGTCAAACATTTTATCTGAGTTGCATAGTAAAATAAAAAATACATTTATATTTGTTTGTAAAACTTTGTTGATTATAAATGAATTCAACATCAAAATTGTAAAATGACAGAGAAATCCCCAAATAAAGTTGTGTGCTGTCATCTGTCTCCTTTCCAACTAGACAGGAGTTTAATTGTTAACATTTGTTGGACCCAACTGTCGACAGAATGTGTCCATTGGTCTGGTGGGCAAGGCGACTGTCTTCAAGGTGTTTGATGAGAACCAGACTGCTAACTACCTGCAACTGATTGAAGGCGAGGAGAAGAGAGGGGGAGCAGGGGATCTCCCAGCCGACCCTGTCCCTCAACCCCCTCCAGCAGGGGAAGGGCCCCAAGACCCTACAGTAGCCATGGACACCGAGTGAAGAGGAGTGATCATGCTCCCATTCAAATTAAAACAAACTGCTTCTCTTTTGACTTCTCAAATATAAAGTATGCAATTACATTTATTACAGAAATCTAAGAAATTCTAAAATTGCAATCAAGTTGTCTTTATTCTTGTGGGACCATGGCCCTGCTATCAACTTACAAACTAATTATATATATTTTGTGTTTCTGCTGAAAATGTTTCAATAAATATTCCTTATTTCTAACATGGTTTTATCCACATTTATAGTTATTCCACACAGAATGTTTAAACTGTATTATCACTGCCGATAGGATGGAACACTTGTTACAGGAGTTGTATTATCCAGGGAGAACTCTCGTCACCCTCCACATTGGTACCCAGATGATGACCAATAAATATTACCCAATCATAACATTTCCTGCTGTTAGGATTGTGTTTATAAAGGTGTTAAGCCATTTTGTAAGTCATGTAGTAGTTTTAGTAAGTACATGTACAACTAAAGTTACAAACTTGCACAAAACTAAGTGTTGTTTATTGATGTTCTACATCGGTTTTATTCTATTAATTTTGATACAATGAAAGCATCAGAATATAAATTAGGAGTTGTGTTAGCCACCCTTTTTATATAGTGGGGGATCTGTCTCCATCAGCTACAAAATGGTGGTCCAAGAGGGTCACTAGTTGGTCCCATCCCCTAAGAGCTTGTTTTGAAAATACTTAGGGAAATCCCCCAGCCAGGATGGTGAGCTCTGGTTAGTAGATCACCTGGTGAGCTTGTTTAACGGCTGTATGACTAGTGATGTCGGTAAAATCATCACTCTCTCAAAATTTACCTGACTTTGTCATTTTTAGTCAAAAATTGATGTGAAGGGGAATAGTTATTTATGGATTTGCCTCAAATATACAAATTACATTGATTTGTTTCACTTTTTATTCAAACATGTTTATTATGAAATTGGATATTTAATTCGCTGTTAATTTTAAATTAAAATGTTAAAAGATGATTGAATTTTCGTCTTTCCCAGATAAAGTGTGTATTTATTTAAAATTAGTCTCCCGAGTTGATAACGTTATCGATATATAACGAAGAATTGTTCATGATTTAAAATGTCACATGGAATGGACTCACTTATACCCCCTCCCCCGCTTCCAAAGATCTTTCGAAGACCCTGGCATATCCTTGAACTACAACCTCTAGGTGGTATATCCGTGAACTACACACCTCTAGATGGTATATCTGTGAACTACACACCTATAAATGGTATATCCGTGAACTACACACCTCTAGATGGTATATCTGTGAACTACACACCTATAAATGGTATATCCGTGAATTACACACCTCTAGATGGTATATCCGTGAACTACCTTCCTCTAGGTGGTATATCCATGAACTACAACCTCTAGATGGTATATCCGTGAACTACACACCTCTAGATGGTATATCCGTGAACTAAACACCTCTAGATGGTATATCCGTGAACTACCTTCCTCTAGATGGTATATCTGTGAACTACCTTCCTCTAGATGGTATATCCATGAACTACAACATCTATCTGGTTTATCCGTGAACTACAAACCTCTAAATGGCATATGCGTGAACTACACACCTCTAAATGGTATATCCGTGAACTACACACCTCTAAATAGTATATCCGTGAACTACCTTCCTCTAAATGGTATATCCGTGAACTACCTTACTCTATATGTTATATACATGAACTACCTTCCTCTAGATGGCATATCCGTGAACTACACACCTCTAGATGGCATATCCTTGAACTACACACCTCTAGATGGTATATCCGTGAACTACCCACATCTAGATGGTATATCCATGAAATACAACCTCTAGATGGTATATCCGTGAACTACCTTCCTCTAGGTGGCATGTCCTTGAACCACACACCTTTAGGTGGTATATCCGTGAAATACAACCTCTAGATGATATATCCTTGAACTACACACCTCTAGATGGTATATCCGTGAACTACACACCTCTAGATGGTATATCCGTTAACAATCTTCCTCTAGATGGTCTATCCGTGAACTACCTTCCTCTAGATGGTATATCCGTGAACTACACACCTCTAGATGGTATATCCGTGAACTACGCACCTCTAGATGGTATATCCATGAACTACCTTCCTCTAGATGGTATATCCATGAACTACAACCTCTAGATGGTATATCCGCGAACTACCCACCTCTAGGTGGTATATCCTAGAACTACAACCTCTAGGTGGTATATCCGTGAACTACACAACTCTAGATGGTAGGCCTATATCCTTGAACTACAAACCTCTAGATGGTATATCCGTGAACTACCTTCCTCTAGATGGTATATCCGTGAACTACCTTCCTCTAGATGCTATATACGTGAACTACCTTCCTCTAGATGGTATATCCGTGAACTACACACCTCTAGATGGTATATCCGTGAACTACCTGCCTATAGGTGGCATATCCTTGAACTACACACCTTTAGGTGGTAGATCCGTGAACTACACACATCTAGATGGTATATCCGTTAACTACAACCTCTAGATGGTATATCCGTTAACTACAACCTCTAGATGATATATCCGTGAACTACCTTCTTCTAGATGGTATATCCATGAACTACCCACCTCTAGGTGGTATATCCGTGAACTACAACCTCTAGATATATATCCGTGAACTACACACCTCTAGATGATATATCCGTGAACTACCTTCCTCTAGGTGGCATATCCTTGGACCACATCTCTAGATGGTATATCCGTGAACTACACACCTCTAGATGGCATATCCTTGAACTACACACCTCTAGATGGTATATCCTTGAACTACACACCTCTAGATGGTATATCCGTGAACTACACACCTCTAGATGGTATATCCGTGAACTACCTTCCTCTAGATGGTATATCCGTGCACTACACACCTCTAGGTGGTGTATCCGTGAACTACACACCTCTAGATGGTATATCTGCGAACTACCTTCCTCTAGGTGGCATATCCTTGGACTACACAACTCTAGATGGTATATCCGTGAACTACCTTCTTCTAGATGGTATATCCATGAACCTCCCACCTCTAGGTGGTATATCCGTGAACTACAACCTCTAGATGATATATCCGTGAACTACACACCTCTAGATGATATATCCGTGAACTACACACCTCTAGATGATATATCCGTGAACTACCTTCCTCTAGGTGGCATATCCTTGGACTACACAACTCTAGATGGTATATCCGTGAACTACCTTCCTCTAGATGGTATATCCGTGAACTACACACCTCTAGATGGCATATCCTTGAACTACACACCTCTAGATGGTATATCCTTGAACTACACACCTCTAGATGGTATATCCGTGAACTACACACCTCTAGATGGTATATCCGTGAACTACCTTCCTCTAGATGGTATATCCGTGAACTACACACCTCTAGATGGTATATCTGTGAACTACACACCTTTGTATATAAACTTTAAACGTAATAATATTGCTGAACTTCATTTATTACATTATTCTAAATTGTTTTTGTTAAATATTTTCACAGATTAACTCCCCTGCTTCTGTGGCCGCATGATCTAAGGCGTCACTCTTGTGTCAGACTAGACTGGGAGACCGGGGCTCGAGTCCTGGTCCGGTGTATTGAGAATGTTTGGTTCCCCACTATTCCTCCACGCAAATGCGTCTACACCTCCTCTAAATTCAAACTTCCTCTCTTCTAAACATCAATATTGAAGTGGATAGTAAAGTTTGTAGTACAAACAAACAAGAATATACAATCTGGAGCAAACAAAAACAAAACTAACAATGTTATAATTTAGTAGGTGGAGGCGTATCATCAGACTATCTATCGGCAGCCGCAGCGTTGTTCTGGTGTGACGTCACACAGACAAGTCCTGACCGGCTGTTTCATCAAACACAAGTACCAACCAGTACCTAATGTCTCAACACTTGTCAATTTACAAGTAGCCTTAGGAAACCCAACTATAAACATACTTGTACAAAACAGCTGTTACAAGTCACCTCTCTTGTTTATCGTAGATCGGTACAGAGTAGCAAATGTAACCCGGGCCAGTAGTGACACAGGCGTCTGTCTATCTGTCTATCTTGTCGGTAATACCACACCAGAGTAAATACGCGGTCCTTAGCAATCACAAATGTATTTATCCTGGGAGATAGGCAGACTGTATACCAAGTTAACGGCAGGATGTGTCAGTGGAGAGTTGTGTATTGTGTTTGTGTTTGCATACTTGTAGATAATGTTTGTTTTTAGGGATATGACGTGATGGTGGAGCACTAACTCTATCTATAATGAAAAATCACAATTAATATTCTACATGTACAAACATTAGTTGAGGTCTAGACTCAACTTATATTAGAGTAAATTAGCTCAACATTAAATAAAACTCTTACAAGAATCAACTACATTCGTAACTGACCATTTAAACGTCTCAAACATGAGAAGGTTCATTGCTATTACAAATTCAGCCGACAGTTACATTTTACATTTAATTTAATAAAGGAGTTATTTCGCTCAAATTGTGTTTATTTTATTAAATGCCTACCTATGTATGATATGAAAATGAAGCCTGTCAACCTGTGCCTCCACAACAAATGAGCAGCACGCATTCATGCCTCAACTGACGTCACAGCCAAATAGAGATACATGGTTTATCGAATTTGTTATTAAAGCTATAGCTAATAGTGCTTGGTCTGTATAGTATTATGTGGAGGCCTTGCACCGGCCCCGGTAAATAAAACTGGCCGTGTAATTCACAGATAACTCTAGTATGTATCTCTTATCGATTGTTGACAACGCAGAAACAAACTTTAAAAGTACCTAAGCAATAACGTATTATTTTGTTTGCCTTGGAAGTAGTTCGTTTTACATAATGGCGCCGCCAATGTCGTAAACCACAAGAAAGCAAACAAATCGATAATATAAATATAGGACGTGGTAAAGCGTAGAACCAGAGTCTTCAAAGCTATAACATCCGCCACGTTTGTCAAGTCTAGGTCGTATCCTTGGTTGGAATGTCGGAGCGATAAGTGAATGTTGATAACAATTCCACAACAATACGACCTGCACAAACTATGCTCTAGAACACACAACGTGATTCGATGGAACAGTTGAGCTGCTTCTCGTTACAATCATATTTTAGAGTTTAAACTTAAACCTTTAAATATTAAGCCGCCGGCTTGGTCACCGAGAAAGTATCAAATACCGTCAGGCTACATGGTCTGTGTCAGTTTCTGGAACTACTTTTCTATTCTGTCTAACTTAAACTCCCTTTCGTTCTTCACCTACAGCCACCCCTTGTAATGTCAATTACTTTAGTGAGCCTGTCGAAAAATGAATGTGGTTGTAAGAGGAAGGTTAAATCTAGAGCCCTTTTCACCAAGTCCGGTCTCATAGCTCCACAAATGTACTTAAAGAGTCTGTTTGGAACATACCCTCCTCAAGGTGGCTCCCACACGTCTTCCGGTCTTCTGAAACCTTCCCCTCTATTAATAAAACTCTAAATATAGGGTTGTAAATGAAAAACAGCCCTGTTGGAATATTCCTATTTTATTTTGGCGTGAACCATAAAATTATTTTGAAATAACGCACCGAAAAAATAAATATTGCGTTAGAGCTGAACGTCTGCGCCTACCTTAAATAGTTCCTTTATGAAGGAGATAGTTGGTGCCCTACCACTGGAAACATATTGTATTGTTAAAAGACAACCTTGGAGCCACTTATATAGATAGATATCCTTTTAATTTGGTAAAATTCATTTAACGTTATTTCAAAAACTAAAATTGGATCATGTATAATAATAATAATAATAATAATAATGTGCCTATCATGTAGGTGGATTGGTCTTACTACTATTACTTATAAAAATGATATTGTTAAAATAAAATATCAACTTGTGAATTTAGGCCTATAAATAGTGATTTGCACTATCGCATTATTAATTTGTTAGCTAAATCTTGTGTTTTGAAATGATAAATATCTTTCTCGTTAGTTAAAACACAGGCTGAAGCTAATGAGGTGATTGGTTGACCTTGAAAAACACGTGGACCGCAACTCTCCAATTACAAACACAACGTGTCCTCCTTTGCTTGGTTTCATCCACTCCCTCCCTCTCTTTTTGTTTTTTCATTGTTGTTTTTGTTTCTGAAAGCGAGAATTTAGTTCATGGATGAAAGAGGAGTGACTCCAAACAATCCCTATTTAAACAATTATCTGTTGCAAATAGCCCGATCGGGAAAGAGCACGCGCACAATTATTAAGTCATCCTTGTGAACACAACCTGTAGTTTCTTGAAAATTAAAGCTCAAAATAAATCTTCCCACTTGGACAAAGTTTAAAAGGCAAGTTTTACTATAATTTATGTCAACACTATATACATCGTATTATAATTAATTCAATAATGCAAACCCCTTCAAACCATCTCACAGTCACAATTGAGATAAACGGCGCCATTTATCTTTCAAACCCACCAATTGCTCTATTTGTTTATTTAGGTAAAGTTCCCTCTAAGTATACACACATATTAAATATTATTAAAGTGAAACATGAGTTGAGTTAGGGATGATAAAGTTTTGAAAATGTTCCCGTATTTGACGAGAGTAAGAGTGGAAAACCTCCGCCCGGTATCAGAACCCCGCTATCTTTGTTCGGAAGTCTAGTCTAACACGAAAATGACGCTTTAGAAGTTGCGGCCACCGAAGCAGGTTTGTGTTTGCTATCAAATTTGGAAATAATATGTCAGGCCCTACATAAGTACCCAGCTATACAGAATAGTTAAACGCACGGAACACGTGTCCTGCCTTGACCGATTACTCTACCTTATAAGCTGCGCCATAGTGGAACCAACAAAGGTAAGCTTTACCTCCCAGAATAACCGGAATGTTAATTTTCTTTTAAAAAAATGTCGAGAGTGAGTGATTACTTCAATGTCATAATACTTGTTTTGTTTGAGAAAGTAACAAAGATGGCGTCGCTTCTTTCCTCCAATGTTTGCACATCAGCGCTATTACGGCGATTGTCCGCAACTAAGATTGAAGACCTCCGTGTGTTTTAGCTCCATGGATAGTTGTGCAGGTGTTGCGTAGTTCACTGACCATATCAAGGTCAAAGAGGAGCTTACTCTGATACAAGCTCCACGGCTTGCTCTCCAACAGACAAATTGGGTGTTCTGTGCTTTGTTCACGTTTCATGAATAATGGAAATTATTTGTAAAGTAACAAAACGTGATGTTGTACATGAACCAGTGGTGCGGGGATTTGGGGACATTGCCCCCACACCCCAACATATATTTCAAATCCTCTGATATTATCGAATATGAAACTGGATCAAACTCCAAATGACTTATAGATGCATTCAATTTTCAAAAATTGAGGAGACCACTTCAAATAGCTTCTAGGTCCATTCAAATTTCAAACATTCCTACAGGCCGTTCGTTCCGGTTAGGGTTTGAATTCTGGCAAGTTGAACTGGAGATGGTTTATAAAATTCAGTTAGAACCAATTGTTTCCCTCTCCTCTAGCAATGTGAATGTGTGTGCACTTTCTTTAACTCAACTATACCTTATTAGCTTGATTATAGTATAATAATTCGTTTGTTACGTTTGATAACAATTACTATTAAATCACCAAACACCAAGTAGGCCTGCACCAAAATAATAATCGAACACCAATATCTCACGGCAGATAGACGGACCTGTTCCAAACAGCTGTGTTTTGGTTTCCAAGAGGACATTAGTTCACATCTAACTGGTATCAGTCGTTGATGCAGGGCTCACGTCACGTGTTATGGCTATCACCAACATACAACCTTTTGAGGATAAGGAAAGTTATTAACAGTAAGTGCACCGGTATTTGCCTGTAGCCGTGAACAAAATCACGTGATAAAACTAAGATTATTGGGTGTAATTACGTGTGTTTTTCGAACACTCTGATTATATCAACCAACAATCTACAAACTAGCTTAATACTAAGCAAAACACACTATCCAATCCCCCATCCAACAATCTACCAATAATAAATGTTCGATCATACTAGGAATAAAACCACAAGATCATTTGGCACAATCATGCACTACCGACCAGGATTCGAACCCCGACCTGATTCCTAACGGTGAACATGTGTAATGAGAGCACAACTGTAAAGTGAGTCGACATAAAAGGGAGGTGATATTTGCCTCTCGTGTTTTTTTAAGATACATTAGAACTATTCTTAAAGTTTCTTTCACTTAATATACTTATGGAAAATCAAAAGAAAAAAGTTTATAATAAGACAACCTTTTTCATGATTTATTTTAAATATTTCAAAAGGTATAATATTATATGTAAAATATATCCATTTCCGAGTTTGTAGGCATAGTTCGTGATTATTACTACAGCCATGTCTTTACCTCACTAGTGAAATGAGACTTGGCGCGACATGAACAAAACATAGGATCATCTAGTAGCAACTCCTTCATACTGGCTCTATCTAATAACAAAACATAGGATCATCTAGTAGCAACTCCTGCTCTTGTCTCCGCTGGCTACTGCGGCCACCGTCAGGAGTTACGCGTCTTGGAGGAACTGTGATTGGAGGATCTTTGCGTGAAGAAGAAACACGGCTTCCCGGCTATCCGCATTTTTACGGTGCACCAATTGTGTGGGAAGGAGGAATGAGGAAGGTAGAATTAAAGGGAAATAGATCCTTATCGAGGTAAACGCATCTTTAATAACCCGGCTTAGATTCGAGCTTGGACCGACCTCTGCCTCACTGGCAAGTCGGACTAAATGAAATGGACATTCAAACCACCGGATAATTTCAGATGTGAATCCTCCAAAACAAATAAAACAATCCTCTAAAGGCAAAGGTATATTCCCAACACACTCCTAGTGTAGCCTGGCCTGTATATTCCCAACACACTCCATATTGTCCTGCTTTGAGTCTTGGCAGGACTCTTCTTGTGCTGCTTTGAAACTTAAAAGGACCAGTCGAAGCTCTGATGAATTTATCAATTAATTGTGTATTTAATAAAAGTGTCAATCTCACGAATATCGAAGAAAACTAAAAGCCACTTTCCCGACGGCCCTGGACTCGTCATTGCTCTGGAAGCAAATTATTGGCTGTAAACACGTGCTTGTGATCTCACTTACCATCGCGTGTGTGGTGGGAACAAAAAACAGCGAAAACTCTGAAGACAGCGAAAACAGACAAAAAAGACGATAACAACAATGAGAAAAACAACAATGTAAAACTTTTCACTTGAGGCAGTTGATCTGGAGTCTACGCATGCCCGGTAATCGCTTGATTCGTAGGAAATACGAGAGATGGGAGAGCGAACAATAAAAAGAAGAGATGTTCATAATACATGTAAAAAAGCTAAGGTGATTTTTTTTCTTCCTTCAGCCTCGCTGGGAATGAATTCTCTTTACTTTATTTTTTCGTAGCTAGTTTTTTTTTTATAGCTACGAATAATAATAACGATAAAAAGAAAGAAAGAAGAACGTAATATGCGACTGGCCATCTTGAATGTTGTCAAGGCTACAAACAGTTCCTAGTACGCAAGACAGTGTTGCCAAGTATAAAATATTGTAAACAATGGAGCTTCGAATGGACCAAATATGTTACAATGGACATTCTGGTCCACCACTTTAAACATTCTATAATATTGGCGTGTTGTTTTATCAAAACTAGATTCCCTCGATAGTGTTTACATAAAAACAAGACTTCCTTTGACCGTCTGATATATTACATTCGTGGAAAGGAAAATTCCTTTTATTTTCCTTGACTGGCTACCGAGTTGAATGTTCTATTCATACCATAGGCTTCGGAACGAGGGGCTGGGGTCCATTGGTCCCCCGTGGCCAAAGTGGGGGCCACATTATTCTTGTTTTCTAATTTTCTAAGGCTGCGCAATAGTTTCACATCAATGTGACAATGTTGATACTCAATTTCGAGTACATAAGATGAAATTTATTGCGCGTGGAATTGACTGCGATGTTGTCCAGTAAGAAAAAATTAGTTTTTGTAAAGTTTTTACTTTGTGGTTATTTACACTTTAGAGAAATCATTTGTTGCTGTTCTTGATGATGCTATAATTCTAAATACAATAAGACATTGTTTATCTTGACTCAAAATTTGATATGATACTAAGATGCTTCAATTTGGTTTTTAACTGAGCTCAGAGTTTTTGATTATGTAACTTTATAAAATAGATTTAAATTACCTGTACCGGTGTATCTTTTGCAAAATGCATTGTATAATTTTGAGTAAATTATAATAATTTGAACAATTTAATGATTAGGATCTACACAGTACAAATAATAAATTTAAGGTTTTAAGAGCTATTTTTTTCTTCCTGAAAATTAATCAATGATTCTTACAAATGAACGTGTCATGCCACTGGCAAAATAGTTTTGCTAGCTCAAGTCATAGATTAATACAAAGCAGCCAATAGATCATTAAGGATACAGTGCATCCAATATTACAATCTGCTTCGTAAGTTATTCATGGTGAACAGGATGTGGCCCAAAAAATATATAATTTTGATTTGGGTGATGAATGTTTTGCACCCCCCTCCCTCCCCCCTTATGACCAAAACGTTCTGACGCTTCTGGTTCATACACAAAAAATACTACTGAGTTGATGTTCTGCTGCCAGGGACTAACCCTGTATTCTTGCTGCCAGGGATTAACCCTGTTTTCTTGCATGGTGTCCTTGTTACAACAGAGAGCAGGATGGTTTCCTTGTTACAACAGAGAGCAGGATGGTGTCCCTGTTACAACAGAGAGCAGGATGGTTTCCTTGTTACAACAAAGAGGATGATTGTGTCCTTGTTATAACAGAGAGGATGATTGTGTCCTTGTTACAACAGAGAGGATGATTGTGTCCTTGTTACAACAGAGAGGATGATGGTGTCCTTGTTACAACAGAGAGCAGGACTAACCTCGGGAGGTGAATGATCCAGAGAATAACACCTTCCGAGGGTGTGGATTAAAGATGTGTATTGTAAGACTGGTTAGTATCATGCGTGAGTAGAGCCTGCCCTGAGAGCATGTCACTGACTTGGGAGGAGGAGCGAAGGTTCAAGGTTAGCCTCCCCCCACCTCCTCAAGAGAGCAATAGCCCTCCCTTTTCCCTCCTTCACGTTCTATCTTGTTTTTATACACTCTAAGATGTGGATAAACCGCTCTTGTTTTCTCGTCAAAAGACGAGGCAAAATAGGCTGTGCACTCGTTTCGATTATCAACAATCTTATCTGACTTGACATCCACCCTCTATACCTTGACGAGATGATAGCAACTGACCTCCACTCTCTATACCTTGACGAGATGATTGTAACTGACCTCCACTCTCTATACCTTGACGAGATGATAGCAACTGACCTCCACTCTCTATACCTTGACGAGAAGTGAACAACTGCCCTCCATTCTTTATACCTTGATGAGAAGTGAACAACTGACCTCCATTATCTATACCTTGACGAGATGATAGCAACTGACCTCCACTCTCTCTACCCTGACGAGATGATAGCAACTGACCTCCACTCTCTATACCTTGACGAGATGATTGTAACTGACCTCCACTCTCTATACCTTGACGAGATGTTAGCAACTAACCTCCACTCTCTATACCTTGACAAGATGATAGTAACTGACCTCCACTCTCTATACCTTGACGAGATGATTGCAACTGACCTCCACTCTCTATACCTTGACGAGATGATAGCAACTGGCCTCCACTCTCTATACCTTGACGAGATGATTGCAACTGATCTCCATTCTCTATACCTTGACGAGATGATTGCAACTGACCTACATTCTCTATACCTTGACGAGATGATAGCAACTGACCTCCACTCTCTATACCTTGACGAGATGATAGCAACTAACCTCCACTCTCTATACCTTGACAAGATGATAGTAACTGACCTCCACTCTCTATACCTTGACGAGATGATTGCAACTGAGCTCCACTCTCTATACCTTGACGAGATGATAGCAACTGGCCTCCACTCTCTATACCTTGACGAAATGATTGCAACTGACCTCCATTCTCTATACCTTGACGAGAAGTTAACATATGACCTCCATTCTCTATACCTTGACGAGAAGTGAACAACTGACCTCCATTCTCTATACCTTGACGAGTTGATAGCAACTGACCTCCATTCTCTATACCTTAACGAGATGATAGCAACTGACCTACATTATCTATACCTTGACGAGATGATAGCAAATGACCTCCATTCTCTATACCTTGACGAGATTATAGTAACTGACCTCCATTCTCTATACCTTGACGAGATGATAGCAACTGACCTCCACTCTCTATACCTTGACGAGAAGTGAACAACTGACCTCCATTCTCTATACCTTGACGAGAAGTGAACAACTGACCTCCATTCTCTATACCTTGACGAGATGATATCAACTGACCTCCATTCTCTATACCTTGACGAGATGATAGCAACTGACCTCCATTCTCCAAACCTTGACGAGATGATAGTAACTGACCTCCACTCTCTATACCTTGACGAGATTATAGTAACTGACCTCCACTCTCTATACCTTGACAAGATGATAGCAACTGACCTCTACTTTCTATACCTTGACGAGATGATTGCAACTGGCCTCCATTCTCTATACCTTGACGAGAAGTGAACAACTGGCCTCCATTCTCTATACCTTGACAAGAAGTGAACAACTGACCTCCATTCTCTATACCTTGACGAGATGATAGCAACTGGCCTCCATTCTCTATACCTTGACGAGATGATAGTAACTGACCTCCACTCTCTATACCTTGACGAGGTGATAATAACTGACCACCACTCTATTTACCTTGACGAGATGATAGTAACTGACCTCCACTCTCTATACCTTACTTATTGCAGATGTCGATGCAATATGTTAAAATATCACCTCTCTATACCTTACTTATTGCAGATGTCGATACAATATTTTAAACTATCACCTTTATCATTCTGTGTCATAAGATAAGTGTTGCGGTCAGTTCGAAAAAAACTAGAGACGAGTAAAAGTTAAGATAACGTAAAGTATTTTATGAACCACTTCATCAAGCCATGGCTAATAGTTGAGCTTGATACAATTTTAACTAAAAATGAATACAAACATTAATTATTATGTAAATATAATAATCAGATCATATTTTAACGAGCTATTGCTATGAAATATAATAATTATGATACACACTTCGATACATTCAAGGGAAACAATTAAATATACTTTATGCTTTGATAAAGTAGTAATCTACAATCTCCCAAATTTGTTGTCAATTTTATTGATCATAGGTTGCCGACTGTGAATAGAGAACCAAAACTATAAATTGGTCTCGTTTTTACAATTCACATCCGTCACTTTGTCCTCATAATGAGCCAAGGATCTGTGAGTTAGTCAATAGCTCATACACAACGTGTACATGTTCTGATGGCAATAGTACACTTCAGAGCTGGCAAACCCCCCCTTGTGACCAGGACATTGCCTTCTTGTGACCAGGACATTGCCTTCTTGTGACCAGGACATTGCCTTCTTGTAACCAGGACATTGCCTTCTTGTGACCAGGACATTGCCTTCTTGTGACCAGGACATTGCCTTCTTGTGACCAGGACACTGCCTTCTTGTGACCAGGACATTGCCTTCTTGTGACCAGGACATTGCCCCCTAATTGGAGGATCTTGGTCTTATTCAGCACGCAAAAGGAAGGGGGCAACGAATGGTGAACATCACTATTAAATCACTACTTCGAACGGTGAGCATCACTTTTACATCACTACCTCTTGTAGGAGCTTTTCATCAGTGAGGTCACTATGCACGGAACAAAGACAACTGGAGTCCTTACATCACTACCTCTAATTACCAATTAACAGAAATCATATCGAAGTAAGGTTATTGTTACCTCCTCCGATCACAAGGAACAAGGGAAGGTATTGTTACCTCCTCCGATCTACAGGAACAAGGGAAGGTATTGTTACATCCTCTGATCACTAGGAACTTGGGAAGGTATTGTTACCTCCTCCGATCACAAGAAACAAGGGTAGGTATTGTTACATCCTCTGATCACAAGGAACAAGGGAAGGTATTGTTACCTCCTCCGATCTACAGGAACAAGGGAAGGTATTGTTACTGATCACCAGAAACAAGTGAAGATATTGTTACATCCTCCGATCACCAGGAACAAGGGAAGGTATTGTTACATCCTTCGATCACCAGGAAAAAGGGAAGGTATTGTTACCTCCTCCGATCACAAGAAACAAGGGAAGGTATTGTTACCTCCTCTGATCACAAGGAACAAGGGAAGGTATTGTTACATCCTCCGATCTACAGGAACAAGGGAAGGTATTGTTATCATCCTCCGATCACAAGAAACAAGGGAAGGTATTGTTACATCCTCTGATCACTAGGAACTTGGGAAGGTATTGTTACCTCCTCCGATCACAAGGAACAAGGGAAGGTATTATTACATCCTCCGATCACCAGAAACAAGTGAAGATATTGTTACATCCTCCGATCACCAGGAACAAGGGAAGGTATTGTTACATCCTTCGATCACCAGGAACAAGGGAAGAATAGTTCTGGTGGCTCTTATGGAACCGGAAGTGGTCAAGTGCTGTCATCTGCCAGATAGCGAAGTAATGCCGTAGTCCTCCATGGCGCGGGTTATCGAACTGAAGAGGGCCTTAGTCCGCGAGGACACGCATGCCCGACGTCATTTGTTTAATAGCACGGCCTAGGCGGTTTCCTCCAGGCGGTTCAGGTCCTTGGCCGGCGTAAGGAGGGTTCATACTACCAGATACAGAACATGATATTATGGAGTGTTCATATTACCAGGTACAGAACATGATACTAAGGAGGGCTCATACTACCAGATACAAAACATATTATTATGGAGGACAATCTCATAGTGCATTAGTCAGCAATTTTATAAGGCATCAGTCTGCTCTTGCATGTATTTCCGGTGATAGGGGTCGCTGGGTCTCAAACCCCGAATAGTTGTAATGTAAGTTTTTTTCCCAAATGGTTTGACCACAACCTTCAGAGGGAATGTGGGTACATTTCTTCTGAATTATATCTCTTTATTACTATCCCATTACTGTAAACATGTGAACAGTGCGGATGGAAGTCCCAAAGACAGCTCTCTAGACGGTTCTTTAGATAGCTACCCGCCTCAGTGGTATGGTTAGCTAACGCGCTGGCCGTGTTAAGCTAGATTGCCGAGGACGGGGAGATCAAGGTTCGAGTCTAGGTCGGATGAACTGGGGGTGGATTTTCCTAAATGGGTTTTCACTTTACTCCACGCAAATGTGGGTTCACTTTCTTTAAATGCAAGCGTCCCAATTCCTAATCTATTAGCGTCATTAGTACATAGGCGTATAACCCGAACGGGTAATAAGACGCAGTGCTAAATTAAAATAAGAATAAATAAAAAGTAGACAGCTCGCTCTGGTAGTGGTCACTCAGCCAACCATCTTAACCACAGCTGGGGCTCAGGCCATTAATATACCCATAAAGTATATATTTTATAGTAGATAACAACCTCACCAGTAGATAGCAACCTAGCCAGTAGATAGAAACCTCGCCAGTAGCTAGAAATCTCACCATTAGATAGCAACCTCACCAGTAGATAACAATCTCTTCATAATACAGACCTTGACCTTAAGACTTTGAGGTCGACGAGTTTTTTCTTCAGATCCTTTTAGGACATGCCTAAAGGAAAGGTGAAATCTTGGGTAGACATCTTGCGTACATTTTAAAGGATGCCATTTGGTTTTTGGCGTATACATCCTTAATTAGTAGATTTTTTTATGAAATTTCTTATAGGATAAGACTAATTTTACTCCTTTGGGACTTTTGACTGTCAATATTAAATGAGTAAAAAATAAAACAAATAAACATTCATCAAATTACAATAACCTTCATATAAAAGAATCACAAACTTTACAAGTGCTTTTTAACAGAGCGTCTTACTACCTGTTCTGGCTGTACGAATAACCAGTGTTAAGTTGACATTTTAAGTACGTTATACATGCTCCTGGATATCACAAAATGATGGCATTGCTGCACTGGTATCACTTTGTATGCCAATATTTGCAAGTACAGGTACGAACTAGAGATCTTGAGGTAGCTCACTAATGCACTGGTCTAGTATGAGTGATGAGACATCAGCACTGATTGTCACTAGTGGTTAGTCACTGTACAGTGTAGAGCATTAGTGTCTCATGTGATATTATCTTTTCAGATGGCCTTGCAATGAATAGATTGTGCAAGGTAGTAAGCCTTGTAGATTTGTGAGGTTCCAGCTACCCCCCCTGTCAGTTCTTGTGAAGTTCTTCAAAATATATCAGCTGTAAAAATCCCTACAGATATTTGCACTGCTCAGATTTACTAACTTGTTCTTGTGTGAAAACATTCAACAATTTCAATGTTTCTTCTAATTTTGCAATCGGTTCTTGGAACTTGAGTTGTGTTTCTCCATTTGTTGAGTAATGCATAGAATTAAGCACAACACCAACTAATTTAGTTAATCCAGCATTATCCTCAATGGTACTAAAAATTCTTTCCATTTAAGCCTCTCTAAAACTTCTGCTAGCATAAACATTTATTTTATCGACCTTACTACTTATGGACAAAACACATGGTTTTCAATGAGGACATTTCTAATTCTTTGCCTTTTTTTTATGTATTTTCCAAAACACGCTAGTAAAATTTTAGTCATATGTAAGAACACCAGGAGCCGCACAAGGTCTGGGAATTAATACACTATCATATGCTGTCACTAGGTAGGACTGTATGGGCAGAAAACCAACACGTTGCAGTGGAACATTAGCTTTTGAGACGTTAGCATGACATTGCCCTATGATTTGTTAATCCACCAACAGTTTACAACATAACTAACACTGTATCTTCCTTCTTGATCTCATCACATAATATATATTAGCCTAATGATTTTGAAAATCAGTTGTTGATGGCTTGCAATAATTTCTAACCTGGTCATCTAGAAGGAGAGCAACATATCTTTTTCTTAGTTTATTATGGACTATTGTTGACACTTTGGCTTACTAGGAATTATGTTTGGAGCTTCCTGAAATAAGATAATTGCAGTACCATGGGCTAACCGAAAACCTGAAAGACTTGCCTCTCCATAGTCAAAACTATCCAAAGCACCTACAGTGAAGTTGCTCCTGATAAGGCGGCTTGGAAGTTCAGAATTCACCGAACATGGGTTCACTATGGAAGACGAGCCTTTATAATCGCATTGTGGCTGACTATGACAATCCAGCTTTGTTGAATAAAGTGGTAAGGTTCTTTCTCTTACAGTTCCTGTCATAAGATGCACAGGAATCGTCTATTTTTCCTTGTAAGAATTGTATAACAATATATGACTCTGCAAGTTACAGCAGTTTTATGTTTTCCCACTGATATCTCAATGTCACCATTGTTTGTTTCTTCTTCCGCCGAAGCCGTGTACGGTTTAGTGTTACCAACAATGTGGGAAATGATGGTAGTTTTATTCTTATTAAATACGTGCGACAAGAAACCAATTAGTGGGTGTTTCCCCCCATGATTTTTCTAACTGGTTAGCATCCTCAAACTCATTGTTAAGGCTGAAATTGGTTTCTAGGAGCGATTGTATAGTCAGTTTACCGGTCTCCCTAACATAGCCTACAGAACGGAGCCAGTCTGCTACTTGATTAACAGTGAGTTTTGATGAATAAACAAGCTTGGACTGATTTTTTTGTGGTGGTTTGCAAAACTGAATACTATATCTAAAATTAATATTTTTATCATGTAAAATTTTACTTCTTTATTTGTAAGCGAATGTTCTCCAAACTGTTTGTTGGCATTATCGCGAATCTCCCAATGTCTTAGAACATGGCCAAGATCCAGAATGTCCTGACCAAGTGGTTCGCCGTTTTCTAGTGTTTGGCCTTCGATTCGCGTTGGACGTTTATTATTTTGCTGACTTTATCTTCTGTATCCTTAGAAATACCCTTCCAGACAGAGATCGCAGAAGTATAAATCTGTTCCAAACAAAGCCGATTGTCTTCAAGATTATGATATGTTAAATTTATCGCAATGTATATATTGTCATTGTAATTTGTAAGAACTGCTGGAGAGGATGGTGGGTGCGGCTCACAGGAAGGGGCTAAGCAAAAGCTTTGATTGGTACAAGAGGGTAGTAATCTTTTAGAATGTTATTTTGGAATCTGTTTGGAGCAGGGCAACTCTTCCAAGTTTTTTCAAGTGACGGTTGAGGGATGCAGCTGTCCGGTGCTATAGGTGACCCAGTTCACCATAATGTAATTAGGGTTACTTGTAACAGATACTCTCAATAAATCGAGTTATTGATACCGTATATTACTCCAGTTTGGTTAATTAACCCTAAGAAGCATCGCAAGTTAACTTACTAATTTATTTATAATAAATATTATTGATAGCTACAGTTTATCAGGGAAAAGTTTGAACGTAGCACAAGTTCTGATTTATCGTCCTTTGAGAACAGAGTGGCTGCAACAAATGTTTCTGTTTTCCACAAATAATACATTGAAGATTTGTAGGATCCATCTTAGACATGGCTGGTTACGAGAAACATCACCTCGTGTTGTTGCTGAACCTTGGGAGTAGGTCTTTATATGATTCTTCCTGTTGTTTATCTTCATTTTATCTCTTTATCTTGAGTATTAAAAACATCATCTTGTCGTTCAGATGCAACAAGAAGTTTTCTCTTCAATTGGTAATAGTGGTTGTCTTCACCATGAAGTGTTTTTGGCATAACATACATTTTTAAATGTCCGCTTTTGTTGAAGTGCCCCCCATTCGGCACAGGCCAACAAGCTGTTTGTCATCCCCCAATCCATTTAGTCAGTCCAAACAAAATTCGCATAAATTACTTTTTTTAATAGAGCAAAATGTAGGTATCTTTTCAAAAACAACCTCGATATACTTGAAAGAATGTTAGATTATAATAAACTTGTTTTATTACTGGTAAAACAGTCTTATATAATAGGAAATTTGATTAGGAAGTCAAAAAACCGGTAAGATTTAGTAGACGTATTCTCACAAAAACAGAAAATAATTAAACTCATTACAAGCTACTTCATGTACATGCCAGAAACAAAATGGCGTTCTATAAAACTTATGCAAATGTCTACCAAAGATTTTACTCTTCCTTTAGGCATGTGAAAAGAAAACTCGCCCACCTCAAAATCCCTGACTTATGGTCCTGGACTAGACTACAAGTAGATAACAGCAAGGTGTAACCAGGGTCCTCTAGACCTGTAGTCAGTCTCACTGACCACTCAAACACTGGCCATTTGACTAGTGATGAGCGCCATTTGACGGTAGTTACCCCACGCCAGCGGATGTTGACGAATTACCGGCGCCGAGTTTATTGCTCCCCCAGGGAGAAGGCAAGATTTAGGAGTCATCAGGCCGGAAATGACAAGTTAGAAACCTGCGTGGAAAGATTACCAACACTCTTTTCTGTTTGTCTTCTCTTCCTCTTTGGGTATTTTATTGAATATTAGTCTTTACTATATGTCTCCGTGAGACTCGAATGTGAAGTTTTGACAGGTAAAAACAGCTTTTAGTAAACAAAGAAACATTCTCGATGTAGACTGAATAATAATTGTAAGTGATTTACATAAAGAAACTGCTGGTTTGGATCTCATCACTCATTTAAAAAGGGCGTAGGTCTGTCTACTGAAGGTGTTCCATCCTATCATGAATGATAATACAATTGTAACACGTGTTTCTTTTAGCCACAGTACCGTGTTCCATTCTATTAGGAAACTTGGTTAAAATGAGATTATTTCAATTATTTGTTTATATTTATACATAAAGGTCGCTAATAAAGCGAGTAATACGACATTTTAGAATACTTTAATTGCGTTACGTAAATTAAATATAAGTTACATTTTATGATTAATATTTCTATTTTTTGACAAAAAATATATTTAGATCTTGTTTCACCATAAACATTGATAATAAACCTTGCATAAGATGGATTCTGACACCTCGTAAGAAAATTATATAAATACGTACGCCTTCCCGCCTTTCCTCAAAACCCTTAGCCTACGTAATTTAAGGACACCCCCGAAGGAAATCAAACTTATTATATTTACTCAGTAAAACTCGAATTGGAGCCATAGGGCCAGTTTCATAGTCAAATTTAGTACGCCTCAAGTGCGGCGCTACACTAAGTACATGACGACACCTACCTAAACCAGAATGGAATGGGCCGTTCTCGCATAGGAAACTGGCCCATTCCATTCAATTTCAGGTAGGTGTCGTCATGTACTTAGTGTAGCACCGCATTTGAGGCGTACTAAATTTGACTATGAAACTGGCCCATAGACGGCCACAGGTATTAAATTATGTAATTTGTGTTGTTCCCAAATAGTCTGCATTGATGGTCTTGTCGTCCAAGGCCACGATTCACAATACATAAGCTCGACTGGATGCGTTAGGAGTAGCTTAGTTTTACCCATACGATTTATCGCTGTGCTTTTTTCATAATATCTTCAAGATGATGATGAAGATAGCTTCATATGAGGAACTCCTCCTCCTGCTACCACGCGCCATACGCGGTCCTGGTTTCGAGACACCAACGCCATTAATAATTTCATAAAATATTTGTTTGTATGAATTAAAGGTTTATTGTGTATTTTGAAACACACAAGTATTTTTTTTATAATAAATATATCTGTAAAATACATTCAACCACTTCCATCAATTTTTGTTTTCAAAACAGAAATTTCGTTTTTCTCGTGTCCAAAAGTCGAGGAAATATCTGTTTACATTTTGTTAACGTTAGTCAACACATATGTTGTGCGTATGCGCAACTTCACCGAGCACTAGGAGCTGTGTCACGGACCTACCTCACTGTGACCTTCAAATGTCGTCACATGTAAAGAAAAACATGACCTACTTCCAGTAACAAACAACATTAATACGTGTCATTCTAGTATATTATTGTTATTTAATAGGTATTGATAATATCTATCACAAATGACAGCTACAAATCAAACGACTTGACGTATGAATACACCAAAGTATACATAGTGGCTGTTGAATCAATCCTTATATACTGTGACTGTACAATATGTGTTTAAATGCTCTCCACAGAGATAAGGGTCGCGGGTTTTCATTCCTATGGCCGAAAAATTAATCATTGGTGAAAAATAAAATTTCCCCTTTTACATTGATAAATTAACAACCAAAGACAAGCTGTTGTGTCTGTACTAGATTTAAGTAACGATTGATCTGACGAACTTGGTTCAAATACCGGTGGAAACGCATTCAAATCTCACTATTACGACGCAACTGATATTTCAAAATGTCGATACTATCCTGATATAAATATAACGTTCTGACGTTGAACAAATAAACTCCAAACACAGTCATTTTGGCGTTGTTTTCATCACGTACATAAAAATACAACATTTCATTGAAACAAGTTGTGTGTTGTAATGGACATAAAGTTGCGCCCGCCTTCACGTAGAGAGAAACATCCGTTTCTTCTTGAAGTGAGAGGTGTAACAGCTCTCACCCCCGGATAACACCTCACAGATTGTAGTTTAGGGTTACTACAAGAGTTCGGCTGTAGAAGACAGAGGTCTTGAAGGAGGCAGATTCGTCAGCTGGCGCGGCTTGGACAAGGAGGGTAACATCTGTTGGCCCTCACCTGCCCCCAAACCCCCTGACATGACCTGCCCCAAAGCACACATGACACTCACCTCTTTGTTACAGAACCTGCTTCTTGTATTCAAGTGAAGGAATTCACGCTACAATCCAAGTTTCATTGAAACATCTTATCAGGTTGAATGTAATGCTACTGAATGGATAGTACGTGGGTAGAACGCCCACAGGATATGTTCTAGGGGTCCACTCACTACCGCAACCCTCCTGAACACGTGCGCCTTACCTCAATCACATTCCACAGATGTTCATGTTGTGCCGATGGGAGAAAACAATTCCTTCGTGTGTCGCCGCAACTACAAGTCTCACGATGTGAGATCGCGCCAGCCATGCGGCAGGCCCGTCAAGTACAAACCATCGCGAGGGATAGTACTTGTCCAAATGGCGTCTCGTTGTACGGCCCGTGTTCAGGGGCTACATAGTTACCCAGCTACATAGTTACCCAGCCACATGTGCAGGGGCTACATAGTTACCCAGCCACATGTGCAGGGGCTACATGGTTACCCAGCTACATAGTTACTCAGCCACATGTGCAG
>CABFVZ010001944.1:129458-141457 GCA_902151445.1 Timema monikensis | reverse complement strand
TCATGTCAGTGTGAAATATATTTTTAATAAGTATTTGGGAATGTGTATTGAAATACTTTACATCCATTAATGTTTACAGTCTATGGCCTGGCTCAGATATTTTTTATTTAATCCATGTATTCCCCATTACCGGTGGGTTAGGCCTGTCGTAGCCTCGTATACATCATAATCTAATTTAAGACTAGGACAGGCACAACGTCCAGTCCTCAGCCATTGATTTAACAATGTCCGAAATGGTAGACCCATATTTTCATCAATGATAAATTTTTGGCCATGCCGGTAATCGAACACAAGACCCCAAGCTCAGTGGACAGCCACATTACCAACTGAGCTAAGGTATCGAACGGTATTGGGATGTAGTGGTCAGTACACCTGGCTACGAGTCTATGGTTCCCAGGTTCGATTCCTGACCGCTATCTGGAGTATTTTTCCCGAAAGATGAATCATACTAATGGTCACCGGGGCTTGGTTAATTAGGATTAAGTTTTGGTTTAAGTGTTTCTACTTGTTCCACACATTCATACTTACTATTACTATCAACTCATCTCATCGGGAAATGGAAAGTGTCTCCACGGAAAGGACGTACGATTAGTACATTCGGGCGTCCCCTGGGCAACAATACATTAGTACTAGCTAATCTTTCCATTACTGGGCTATGAATGACGTATCCCCGACAAGCAGTAATATTATTACTATCATAATATTGATATTAACATTATTAATTGTAGAGTCTCTATTATCTAAGGCAAGCAGAGGCGAGGGGGCCTTGGATATATAAAAATGACTCGCAAACTATAAAATTCACTACAGTAAAATATCCTAAAATAAATTTTCAATCACAAAACTCTCAAAACTTCAAAATAAATAGTATTTTACTGTACATCACACATATTTTCTTGCTCCTTTATAAAAAAATGGATATATTTGTTTAAGACGAGTAAGATATATGAAAAAATATAATACACATGGTTGAAAAAACATAATGGAAAAATGATCATTACATCTAACCACAAGTGTTTGAATTAAATAATACACACACACTGTTACAGAAACATTGAGAAAATAGGAAACTCTCTGTCCAATAATGAGAAAAACAATCAATTTCACAGACCTAATTTAAATAATATATTTGCTTGTAGATCGGAAACTATTGATTTTATATAGATATATTTAATTTTTTTAAATATTACTTCAACTATATCGTATATTCAAAATATTGTGGATATATGATCAAAATTAGAGCTATATCTTTTGTAATGTACACTCTAAAAATTGTGAAAGCTGATTTTGAATAAATCGATTTTTTTTTTCTCTTTTTACCCTCAAGTGAACTATCCTTGACATTAAGAGTAGATATCTAATTTTTAAAAATCCTCTGTGCAACCTTATGAAAACCCTAGATACCAAGTTTTAGTCCAATCGGTAAAATGGTTTAGAAACCAGGCATAGATACAGATACAAACAGCATAGTGAACAATTTCTTTATCGTGTTCATTGAGTCATCAAACGGAAACATACATTAAAAACTCGAATTAATGAATATAATACGTTTTTTCTCAGAGAGATTGAGAGAAGGTAGAATTTCATTTTAATTTATTTAAGGTATTTAATGTGCACTTTCTGAACCTACTGATTATATCAGCACATGACTTATAATTAACTTAATTAACTTAAATCTAGAACAGGTAAAACATCCAGCCCCCAACCATTTATACATCACTGTGTAAGGGTGATCCCACATTTCACCGATGATAAATTTATCAGCCATTCCAGAATTGAGCCCAGTACCCTAAGTTAAGTAGACAGACACGCTACCAACAGAGCTAAGGAGTCGAATGAAAGTAAAAAAATAATAACACATCAGTTGGCTTTAGCTGTTAGGCTAAATGGCAGGCGCTTAGCTATTATAAATCGAACGGCAGACTGTTATTTACGGTTCAACAGTGCATTATTTAATCTTCTACTCATATTAGACACCTGGATCAGTTAAATGAAGATTATTTCCTACACATGTGTTACAAAAAAATAAATTGCGTTTCCAGTTCAGCGAATATGGAACTTAGGAGGAATAGGTTTCAGATAATTGGGAATATATTTGATTTTAAAATTCGTACAGCATAAAATAAATGTGATTTCAGTAAACTTTACAGAATTAAATAGCATCAACATTGTCTTGTTGGGTTCACCCTTAACGAGGAGGTCAAGGTTCAATTCCCGACTGCGTGTAATATGGGTGATTTCTCTAAGCTGATATTTCACTCTCCTTCTGAGCAAATTGAGGATACCTGAATCAAAGGATAGTAAACACTTTACTTGAACACTTTTATAATATAAAGTATATTATACAAAAACTTTCCTTGATAGCCATATTTAATTATAATAAAATTTAGTCTTTAGTAGATCATTGAACCTTTTCAGTCAAATGTATGCATTGTAGTTTGAATACATACAAAATGCAAATCTCTTAAGGTTTTTAGTTTTAGGGAAATGATGCTTACAAACAAAATATAAGCAATCCCTTTTATAATTGCTATTATTTATATTATAATTATTTCTATAAAAATAGCTATTAAAAAATTGAGTTCTTCTAGATGTGCCAGGACAGATGGCCTTCTCAGTTTTATTGTTAAAAGCTGTTCCAACATTTTCAGCCCTTTGTTAGCCTATATCTTTAACAGTAGGCTGTCAAATGAAACTTTTCCTCTTACATGGAAACAATCTGTAGTCATACCTATTTATAAAAAAGGGGCAAAAACAAATGTTTGTAATTATAGACCAATCTCTCTCTTAAACACTTTCTTTAATGTATTCGAGAAAATCTTATATGAGTATACCCCCTTAAAAATAAACTTTCAGATAATTAACATGGCTTTGTAAAAAACAAATTTACCGTCACTAATTTAGTAGAATTTCTTGAACATGTTGCCCCTCAAGTGTCTGCCTAAGGTCAGGTTGATGTTATTAATATTGACCAAAAAGTAAGGCATTTGATTTATGTCAGCATAGTATTATTCTCTATAAACTTGGTAAATTTGTCCTTTCTCACTCATATATAAATTGTTTCAGCAGTTATTTGCATGAAAGATCATTCACTATTAAAATTGATTCACACACCTCAAATACATTTTTAGCCGCCTGTAGCATACCACATGGTTCTAATTTAGGTCCTTTTCTATTTAAAGGTTTATTGATGACATTAGTGAATATTTGAACTCATCTAGTTATTTACTCTTTGATGATGACATAAAATTATTTAAAATTATCCAATCAATTACAGATTGTATAGATTAACAAAATTATACAAATGGTATTCTATAATGGTATTTTTAAAATTGAATGTCTATTAATAAATCTAAGACCAAATCTATATCTCTTACTAGGAAAACTAACTTATAAATTGGGCAATGAAAACGTATTTAACACCCTTTATATTAATGATCTTGTTGTTCTCCTGGATAACAAACTTTACTTCCACTATCATGTTGATCATGTAATATCCCAATCTTTAAATTACTTGGTCTTACTAAATTTATTACTTCATCATTTAAGAATATATAATTTTTTTCATACCATTACCTTAAATAACCCCCTTAGACTGGAAAAATTTGTCGTTGCATGCTATGATAGATTCTTTACTGGCCGGATTTATTATGATTATGAAAAAATTCGAAACCTCTTAGGGCTCCAAACTCTCTTCTTGCGTGTACTTTATTGTGATGCCCTTTTAGTTTTTAGTATTTTCAATAGCAACATTTCTTGCAAATTTGCCCTTGATCATGTAGGCGTTCATATACCTTCTCGGACTTCTTTTAATCTAAAATTATTTTTTCTCAATAGCTCTTATAAAGGGAGCCCTATAGGTCGTTGTATCGATAGAGTCAATTCCAGATTTGTTGAATTCGACTTTTATTATAAAAGAAAAACTAATCTCAGAGTGAGATTTAAGGAACTCCCATATCAATAATTTATCATGTAGAGGCTCTGCCTATAATATTTAAATTTACAATAGTCTGATTTATTTTTTGCATGTTGTTAATGCTTTTAGCTACTCTTTAATCATTTGTTATTATTGCTATTTATTTATTCTTATCATTATTCATTACTATTTTTTCATAACTATTCACCAGTATACATAATTATGTATCTATTATTGTTTATCTTATTTTATCGTGTAGTTATTTATATTTGTGAGATAATTGTGTACTTTTCAGTGATGGCCTGTTTATTATTGGCTAGCACTATTAAAGGAAATCGAAATCGAAATTGAAATTGAAATGGGAATTATTATTTCTATTGATGATTTGTTTCCAATCTATATTTTTAATGTAAATTTAACCTGAGAACTTTGGTTTTGTGTGGTAATAAATTAAAACAGTGAGTTTTAAACTCTTTAAACTAACGGCATATTTCACAAGGTACAAAAATGGTCAATACATGCCATTTTAAGGAGAGAATTAATCATTATTAAAGGAATGTTAATATTATGTTTAAAAGTTAAATAACTAAAATCTTAATAGTTCTGTTATTTAAGAAAATAGTTTTGATAATATCTGTTACGATGGCCACATGGACTAAGACGTCACTATCGTGTTATACTGGACTGCCAATGACGGGGAGATCGGAGTTTGAGTCCCCGGTCGGGTGTACTGAGGGTGGTTTTACCAAAATGTTGTTTCATTCTATTTCTATAAAAATGAGGGTAGACTTCTTCTAAATTTAATCTTCCTTAGCCCAAACTCACTAGCGTAATTGCTATATATGCATATAACCTGAACACTGAACAGGTAGTAAGAAGTGGCTCTAAAAAATCATGTATTAAAAAAAAATTATTGCACGTAGTTTTTCTCGCTATTTACTTAAACTCTCGCATGACACAAGTTTAAAAAAAACGCTGATCCAGAGCTATCCTTTCCCAAGGACCAATCTTCCCTAATTCTTTTAATATCCCAACTCAACCCACGGATAACGCATAATTCAGGAATGTTATTCAATTTTAACTAGGTGTTGCATCATAGATTGGGTGACCTGGAGCTCACTTATGTATGTGGTATCGAAATAAAAGTATTGATACTGTACTCATTAAAATTATCGGAAGAAAAATATCGATACCATAGAAGTATCGAAAGAAAAGTATCGATAGCAGTAAGTATCAGTATCGAAATTTTATTCTGGAAAAATACAAGTTTTTGTTATCAAGCATAAATTTCAACTTTTGCATAGTAATAATAATAATATAACTTTCATATTATTTATTTAAACACTGAAAAATTATAATTATGTAACATATTATTGTATATTTAGGTCCATCGCGTCTATGTTATGTATTGGAACTTGGGAGGTATGGTAGATAGTATTGTATGAAGGATGTTATAAACGTTTTTACAGATTTAAAAATGCCTTTTAAAATTTAGCTGATGAAAAGTTATTTAATAGCTAAATTTTATTAGTAATATATGTTTTCAATCTATTTTATACCCTTATTTAACCATGGTAAATATTTAATCCAAGAATGAGGAAAGATAAAAAAAAAGTTGTTTCTTTCGATGCCGATCCGATACAAGAGTGTGAGTACTAATATCAGTAAAAATATCAAGTAAATAAAAGGTACGGAACTCAGCATGGACTTTCTCACTCTTTTGTTTTAAAATGAAGATATTTACTAAAACCTCGTAATATATGTGAAACGAAATAATATACACTAGCAAATACAAGCATGGACTGCACTATACTTATGTAAAACTTTATTTTTTAGTCCCAGTTTTAAATTTTATAGTTTTGTTTCTATGGAATTAATATACTAATTTATATGTTTGGACCGATAAAAAAAAGATCAATGTTTGGTACACAAGGGTCAACACTTTATATTAAAATTTCAACTTCTGGTTAAAATTTTCTACATTTTATTAGGTGTTGCAAATCTTCATGCCATCGCATTGATATTAAATTCCTCATTTATAAATTTTGAGCAATAAAAAATGTTAATATTGACTATTGCGTCTAAAATGGATATCGATCATTGTCTTACAAACATTTCTCCCAAGAGGTTTAAGGAAAAACAGCAAAAACCCTTAGAGATTTATATTTAATTACTCTATGGCATTGGAGAATTATTGCGTCAAAACTCAAGTAGTATATCTTTCCAACTAAAGTTCACAAAATTGTATTAAGATATTTGCCAATATATCAGAAACAGTTGGATTTATATAAATATATTTCATATAAATGTTTTTTATTTTTAATAGTTCTACGATTTTGCAATGATCAGTTTTTAAGTATCTCAAATATTTGCGGAGATATGGAAGTTTCTGCTTCTGTAAAGTACCCTAAAATTTATTTTCTTGATATAATGAAAATAGATAGTTTATTTATAATCTTAATCAACACCTAGATACGAATTTTAATCAAAATCGTTATAGTTGATTTTGAGAAAATCGATTCTTCCTCTTCTCGCCCTTTCTTAAACTACTCTTTCTTTTAAATTTAGGGTGACCTGGTGGTCTAGGGGTAAGGCGTCGAACTTCTATGCTGGCGGCCGGGGTTCAATCCTCGGTCCCGGCACAGATTTATCTGATTTCCAAACCCTTCCTTCACCTCTGGCAAGACATCTTGTGAATGTGTGGAATGCCAGGCCTCCACCGTGGTTCGGATCCCACGTTAAACTGTAGGTCCTCCATTTCATCTCACAATCACCCTACCATTACACATTAGCGTAAGTGCGTATAACCCGAACGGGTAGTAAGACGCGGTGCTAATAATAATAATAATAATAATAATAATAATAATAATAATTTTAAATTTAACCAGACACACAGACATACGTCATTGTAAAGACCACTTTTTAATGTTTGGAAAGTCTTGAGACATCGACATCCATCAACATTTCAGGTTAGATCTTCTTTAGCAGTCGCAATACTTTTACCTTTTGTGGTCGAAAGTTAAAAAATATATATATTTACGTATATTTTGAAAGTCTTTGGTTTTATAAAAATATGCTTCCTATAAAATATTTGTATTTTAAATAGACCTACATATTTTTAACGATAAGTAATTTCATATCTCATCAAGTTTAGGAGATATTATAAAAAAGTTTAAGGACTCTGGTCTGATGCGTAAATTAAAGTCATTTTGCCAAAATATTGAGAGAAACCATTTTGTTTGTAATATTTATTAATGTTTAGAAATGAAATTTAATCAAAATCGTTAGAGCCGATTTTGATAAAATCGATTTTTTCTCTTTTGGCCCTTGAGTAAATTATCCTTAATTTAATGTTAGACATCACATTCCAAATACTCCTTGGGGCAAACCATGAAAACCCTAGATACCAAGTTTTAGCCCGATAGGTAAAATAGTTTTGGCTCTAGTTGGAGGCACAGACAGACAGACAGACGGAATGTCAAAAACCACATTTTTTAATTCGGGGGGGGTCATGAAACATCAAGATTTATCAAAATCTTGAGTTCGATTTTTATGACGATCACAATACTTTCTCTACCTGTAAGATAGCGATAAAGTAAAAATACTAGTATCGAAAGGAAAATATCGATATTAGTTTAGTATCGGTACTTTTTTTTCATATCCCTACTGGCACTACAAGACATTACAATTTAGACCAGTGAAAACATTTTATTGTATTTTAAAAATGAATGAAGCATTTCTCATGAAAAGTATAAAGTGATTCCATCCATCACGGTTCCCACGACACAATTTATTGTGTAATATATTTTACAGGTCGTTAGGGCTACAGAATTGTAACGTGGGAAAAGGAACACAGCCTATATCAGCCATTCTTAATGTAAAACTTTCGAATTATTGTAAACACAACTCCTGCTACTAGATGGTTACTTTTTATTTATTTACGAATTATTGGAAATTTATTAACAGCCAAATGCTAGAAAATAACCCAATTCATATCATTTTATAAGGTTAAGCCCCAAATATAAATGTGTTCCAATATTTAAAATGGATAAATTACCATGTAAAATTTATTTTTCCTATTTATAATCTTTAAGGATGATTAAGAAGGTGTTTACAATAAATCGATTTTTTATCTAATTTTTTTAGCACTGCTTCTTACTACCCGTTCAGATTATACGCTTATGTGATGATTACACTAAAGAGTTGGGGATTAGGAAGGTTTCATTAAGAGGAAGTGCACCCGCGTTTCTGTGGAGGGAGTGTGGTAAACCATTTAGGATAACCATCCTCATTGCACACAACTGGAATAAAACTACGTTTTTCACGTTTTTGGCAGTCTAGTCTAACCCGAGAGTGGTACGTTAAACCATGTTGCTAACGTAGCAAACTATTTTATTATTATTTAGCCTTAAAATGGCCAAAAAATATATCCGTGATAGTGTTAAGATATTTTATGCAAATTAAGTGCCGCGTGAATACTCTCTGGGCAACACTTGTGTTCAATCAATGTGGCCACGTTCTTGCTCAATTTCTTGTACAACAACTTGCACAAGAAAGTTTTTCGTGTGTATCAGGTTTTAAGGCCCAGTTTCATAGTCATAATTAGTACGATTCAAATTATGACACTATACTAAACTCCTACCTAGAATCGAACGGAATGGGCCTGTCGACCTGTATTTAGAATTGTGGTTCACTTGAGTCACGTTAAGGATGACTATGGAACTGTCCCTCTAGTCCTATTTTACCAAGCTGCTCATCAAAGATTCACACCGATAATTGAGAGTATGTCCAATTAAACGAAGAAATACACTACCTCACCGAGACCAGAGTCAACTATGTGATGCTTTGTGACAGTGGAAGGACTTACTCCCCTAACTTTCTCCCATGCCATGATGTTGATACGTTCTGGTTCGTCCTGCTGCCTTTCCCCCCAAGTCAAATGTGACCTTATTAAGAGCATCTGATTGTCAACAGGTTTGATTATAAAGGTGTGGTGTGCAATTTTCTGGACATTTGGTTCTGGAATATTTAGAGCTGCACTTCGCATTTGGTAGAATCTTTTCAATATGTCCATCTTAGTTAAAATTTATGCATTTTTCTAGCAATTATTTTATACCAAATTCTCATTCACTTCTATATTATTGTCTTTGAAGTTTATGTTGCAGATAACTTATTTCTTTCCAACTTGTTTTCCTCAATACTAAAAATTCAATTATCTACTACCAAGGGACCAAGGCCTATTTAACTTTCTCAAATCACACATAATTTAGTATGTATAGTTCTTAAATTTGCTGTATTGGTTATTTGTTTTTCTTATGCCTGCTAAAACAGGTTAAGACATGTTTGGTGCATTCACTCTCAAATATGTAAAATATGCAGAGTCTACTTACGTGCTAATGACACGTTTTGAAATAATTTATAAGATTTTTTTACTTATTGTCTTTGGGCAGGCTACATATAAAACTAGATTAAAATATTTATTTTATTTTAAATGAAATAATTGTTTATAATTTCTCTGCTGTCAATTAAATGATCAAGAGAAACTTACCTAGATGTGCCTTCTAGTTCAAGCTTAATCTTGTATACAATTTTTTTTCAGTTAATCAGAAATTAGATGGGTTTCTAAATAATACTCTCTTAGGGAATAGCCCTGAACATTGATTAAAGTCTAGGGTTAAAAATATAATGCCCTGAGCTTGATTTCAATGTCCACGTTTGTTTTAGAGCTCGATTAAGCCAGCCACCTTGGTCAGGTAGAAAGTATTAATCGTTGATAAGCCACACGATTTAAAATAAAATAGTCTGTGTCGTTTTCTGAAATAATTTTTATATTTAGTCTAAGAAAATACTACCTTTCTTCCTTCGTCTACAACCACCTTTTGTCATGTCAATAAGAAAGAGGGGAAAGTAAGCTATGAAAAACTTCTTATCTCAAGGTAAAGAGGTTTTCTGTTAGTTATTAAATGTATTAAAATTTTATTTTGTGAGCTTGTAAAAAAAAAGTTACTCTGCTTGTTAGAGGAAGGCTAGATCTATATCTCTGTTTCATCAAGCTTAGTCTCATAGCTGCGCAAATAAGCTTAAAAAGTCGTTGAAATTGAGCTAATTAACACTTGTACACATTTTGTTATATTAATAAAACTAAAATTAAAGGGTTATTAATGAAAATGAGCCCGGATTGAGGCTTTTGACCTTTTCTGGAAATAAGCTTATATTAAAATAACAATTCATATAATTAAATAAATAAATTTATTAAAAAAGTGTCAGTCTTTACCTGTTAGATATAGCAGGGATAGAAATTTTGGGGTTCGATTCCCAACTGAAATTATTGAATCGACTTTTTCCGAAATTTTTTTCCACTCTTGAAACCACTATTGCGAGTAAATTTTTACTAAATTCTACCTTCATCACCCATACCAATTAAGTATAACTCTTGAGATTACTCGTACTGATGGCTAATAATATTTGAAAAAAAAAAAGAAAACAATTAAGAAACTAATTTACAACTCACAACAAGTAAGTAAACTATTAAATATATTATAACTTGTTGAAAAGTATGAATTTATTGATACAAATTACTATAAAGTACACTACATTACATTATATGGCGTACTTAATTTCTAAAGTGTTTTTTTTTTAAACCTTTTCCAAAGAACTTTTCTCGAATGTTAAGCTTTGTATGTTGTACGGGCGGTCTCCTCAGTAAATGTATATTCATGAAAATGTATTTCGTTTATCCCTTCCGTACAATTCTTCAGTCATATATTTATACAAAAAGTATTCCTCCCTCTGTCTCTCTCTCTCTCTCTCTTCCTCATACACTCTCACATTCACGTACACAAACACACGTATACACACTGGTGGGAGTTTTCCTGGATTATGTAAAAATACGCGTGCTAGGAATTAGTGGAGCGTAATTAAAAAATTAAATAACGTTTCCATGTGGATCTGCCAGTTTAGTCTCAACCGTCCCTCCCCATCAACCAACCACTCTCCCTCTTCGCTTCAACTCTAGAAGTACAGTACTTAGAGAAACTGTTTAATTCCCCCTGATATAAAACGGGGAAAGGTGTACTCCATCACGTGACACCCTTTTGTTAGACGCTTTATTGTCCCTCTTCTTAGTGCAGTCAGTATAGCGCATATACTAAGGCCTAATAATAAGAAGGTACCATGTTCGATTCAATGTTAGGCTATGAAAAGAGTTATCGTTCTGTAAAATTTAGAATGTCTTAGAATTTAGTTAGTATGCAATTTTTTTTTTTGAAAAAATCATATTTTTATGATGTGCATGTTTAATATATTTATTTATTTATTTATTTATTTATTTATCCACACTATTATCCCGATTCCTAGCTTGTATCTCGCGACCTTGATATACATCTTGAACTAACATTAAATCTTTTAGCTATTTTATTTTTTTAAATAAAATAATAAGTTTAGTATAAACACCTAAATCTAAATATACTATTTGACCCTCTATCCTATACATATCCAACTAGCTGGTCCGCCCCAGCTATATTTCGAACTCAGTACCTTGCCCCTCTGGGTGTCCCTCTGCACTCTTGATCTAATAGTCCCCAAATCAGTGAGAGCCACAGCAGGGGCATGTATCCCACTCTCCGCCACCTGGGGAGGCACCCTACCGGAAGTTTTACTCCGCTTACTACCCACAATATCACACCACCTACGGACTTACAACTAACGATAACTAAGATTTACAAAAATACTTAATACTTACTTAACCTAAGTAAAAGCCCTTTTTATAGTTGGATGCAGGGTCTTTCAGTTGTAATCACCGATACATTTTCTGAACTGAGAGTAGCCATCCGATGGATCGGCGGATATACCGGACGTTCGACAGCTACAGGCCAGCATCACACACTTGCCACCAAGTGGGCTGGACCCTATGAATGAGGTGTTGACTCTCCCGTTTGAAGATGTTGTTCTCTTATACTCCCTAGCTGGTATCACGGTACCCTCCGATTCATCAGTAGTTCCCACTACTGGAATCCAGAGAGCACTCCTTTCCACAGATAGGTTCCGGTTACGTCCGCGAAGCTGCCCCCCCCCCCCCCCCCCC
>CABFVZ010001944.1:116065-126987 GCA_902151445.1 Timema monikensis | reverse complement strand
AGGGGGGGGGGGGGGGCTACCGTGAAGTTGCCCCCCCCCCAATGTAAACATATAATTTCTGGGCCTATCAAAACGGAACAAATGAAAATTTTTGTGGAACAGTCCGGAACCAACGAAGAACAAACGATTGCAATCATAAAAACTTAAATTTTAAAAAGTTGGGGGGCTACCGTGAAGTTAGCCCCTCATGAGTAAACAAAGCGTCACAAGTTCACGCCCCATTTGTGCAAGAACGAATGCGGAACAAACAAACTTTTTGCGGAACAATCCGGAAAAAACGAAGAACAAACGATTGCGATCATAAAAATTTGAATTTTTACAAGTGGGGGCTACCGTGAAGTTGCCCCCCCCCCAATGTAAACATATAATTTGAGGGGCTATCAAAACGGAACAAACAAAAATTTTTGCGGAACAATCCGGAACAAACGAAGAACAAACGATTGCAATCATAAAAACTTGAATTTTTAAAAGTGGGGGGCCAACTTCACGGACGTGTTCCGGTTTTCCTGGAGATTCCCCCCCCCCTCCTTCCCACATTCTACCCAGCCATCTGATAATCCAGGCTATTTCTCAATTCCTCCAGCACATATCGCTGCCAGCTTTCTCTCTTCACCGTCGCCAGAGTGGATTCAATCTCTTATTTATTCCGTATATACCCATTGAGGAGCAGTCCATGACTAGCAGGATCTATATACCTTAGATATCTCCTTCGTGTTAACCTCATCTCCCTTCGGAGTCTACCAAATAATTCGTTCCATGGTTGTTTGGTTATATTTGTTTAATATACCTGAAATTAATAACTATTTTTATTTTTCTGATAATTCAATTTACACCTATGCTAACATATTGACAACGAACCATTGTAATCTATACGCCTTGATACCTGGTCAACATTTCTTTGGATTGCCTAGTATAAGGGTTTCCAACTTAAAAGTGCCCGAGGGCCACAAATGTATCCCCGAGTCTAGCGGTGGGCCTAAACTTAATCTGCTAAAGGCTGGAAAGATAATGACTCGCGTGCATACACAAGCTATTATAGATTATAGCTCAATTAATTTTATTACTGAATTAACTTTAATTTGAACCTTCGGGATTTTTCCCATGCAAGTTGATACTTTCCATTTCTCAGGTAAAAATATCAATATTACTAAAGTAGGTTACTTTTCCAAGAAATGTCGTGGGCAACCAGTTGGAAACCCCTGGCCTAGTATATTTTATAATGGTTAGTAATATAGATAGATTGATTAATAATAAACCTCACTACGTTGATACAAGCTAAACATGAAATTTATGTATTCCATTACTAATGAGTTTTAGTGTTATTGTATTGTTTTGTCTGGGAAAATATTAATTATCTGTGGAACTAATTATCATCGATTTAATTAAAAACCTCATATAGGAATTTTAAAATAAATATAATTTTCACACAACTCATCTGAAACCCCCATCTACACTTATAAATAATAGTCAGTGAGGTAACAAGATATATTTTTATTTAAATAACAAAACATATACAACTCGATGAGACGAGTGAGATAGCTTAAATGTGTCAAGTGACATGAGTGTTCGTAAGAAACACAAAATTTATTGAGAATAAACATTCGAAAGAAAGGACCTGATTTAATAAGTTTACAAACATGTATGAACTTTAGTAATAGTTATAGCCAAAGCTAACTCTTATTACATGACAGACGTAGTGTTCAAGTAAACTTCAATCAAAGTGCTCTTTTTGGTGGCTCCTAATTTGGCAAAATAAGATATGATATGCCTTAATTATTTTATCGGCCTCTTAAATATGAACAGGACATAATTTGTAATAAATCACAAAAATTTGGAAATTTAATATAATAATGATGCCATCAAGTGGCTGGCACAAAAATTTAACTTGGTACCCAAAGATACTAAAGAAACACAAGGCCAAGTGGCTGTAAGTTTAGATGTATAAAGCTCTAAAGTTCAATGATATAATACTAACTCGTATTAACTTCTTATCATCTGGAGGTGGCCGACAAAATCAAAGGATAAACAAACAATTAAATAGTATTTAGCACCTTCAGGTAGTCTCAAGTCTAAATACTTGCAAAGTTAATCAAGCACAACATTTACCAAAGCAATTAATATAAAGGTATCTCACCATCTTGCGGCCTTATATCAAACTAACAGTCGATAAACTATAAATTGTAGCCACAATATTACACTATCTATTAACAAATAAGATGATTAAACTCTACATGATACTAAACTATGTAGATCTGGCAAAACATGCTACCTGTTAACAAACGACCAAACTGTCGATACAAAGAGGATTTTAAAGATATCCGTTATGTGAATATGCAGAAATTACAAGAAACTTCAGGGACCAAATATCCCCAATGTAATGCATAGTTTCAAAGTTGAAATTACGGTTTTAATCCAACCGTGGAAAGCTTTACCATGACATTAAGGGTCCAAAAATAGCAAGTCTATATTACATGAAATCCATGACCAAATATAATAAATTTAATATCTAGAGATTCTGGAACGATAAATTTGAAAAGGTTAAATTAACTAAGCAGAAAGTGAATTTAGAGTACAATAGATTTATCAAATTATAACAGCGTCACTCATCTTACAAAGCCAGTATTGCAATAAGTGAACCACTAGAGAATTCTATCTCTATATAGTCCTCAAATCTATCAGGTGTTCTCAAGGAATGGGAACGACAGGAGGGGGAGAGCAGTAAGGGGTAGCGTCCTTCGAGAATAATTTGGAAGGTACGACATCCACCTGAACGTCAGCGGAAAGGATCAGACAACGGCCTTGCCAAATACAGTCGGTAGAGTTCAGTGAACAGACATGCATTTCGTTCTTATTTTTTCTGGGCCCGGCTTGTTAACAGCGATAAGGAGTGAATTAATGGCCTCGCTTTAGTCAGGTATTAGACAGTCCCGGGAGTTGTTGCAGAGCCGTGGTTTTGCTGAGACGAGTCCACTGGGGCCAAGGAGGTGAGTAATTTAACTTCAATGATTTAGGTATGAGTAACAAGGTTACCCATCATTTAGTCGATGACTCAATAAAGTGTTTAGTTTGAATTCTATCTGACTAAAGATACAACCAAACTTTTATGAAAGTGTTATGTATATCCAGAGCAGTTGATACTCACCGTTGGGGAATGAAGCCCTTTCAACGGGAAAGGAAGAGTGGAAACATTAGTTAGAAAATAACGTTAAATTCAGCTACGAATTGACTATTTTTTTACATCAATTTCTTTCGATAAGTAAGATTTTTTATCGTGATATTGGAAATCCTGCCCACCAAGGTTGCCAGCCAAAAGTAAGACGCACGTGCACATGCGTGTGTTTATTTTCAGTACCGCAAGCCTCTGGTTCATTTCGAAATTCCCCTCTCTAGCCACCACCTCAGCTACTATAGCGGCCACGTGCAACACAACAGATTTTTCAAATATGTATTTCATAAAAACTAACAGTGTTGTCGGCTTGAAGTAGAAAGTGATTTGCGGTGTGCTTTGTCAAACATCAAACCCAGTATTCAATAAATGATGAAAAGAATACTGTGCCAACCATCACACTAATTTTCAATCATTTTTAATATACAATTTTTCTGACATTGTTAAATTGATTTTTGTTTAAAATAAAGAAGTGATTAGAAAAAAAAATCCTTAAGATTTCATAGTAATCATATATGTATATATAATCACGTCGTTCCCTTACAGGATGGTCTAGAAACTGTGCATATAGATTTTAAAAAGTCACCTCCGTATTTAATACATTCTCACTAGCTTTCTTCATTCTTCCCTATTATTGTATAATCTCTTCGCTTCAACAAAATCCATGCACCGAGTCATGCATGCTCCTTTATTCCTAAAACTCTCAATGCTTCTATTTTTTACACATTCGTCTACAAAATGTAACCACATCTTAAATGATCCACACACTCGACCATCATATATTTGCTTCGTAACTCAATCCACATTCATCTTCTATGCATGCAAAAATTAGTGTAGCATGCTTCTTTCACATTAACCTACTGGATTCCCCTGGAAACCACATTCCTTCAGTACCCATTTATTACTGACTGTCCATACGAGTTTTTACACATACATTTCTTAAATATCTCATTCCAACCGCATTGACCTTGCTCTTTTGTTTCTCCTGAAAATCCCACACCTAACATCCATGAAACAATGTTGGCGTTACAACACATTTTTGTATACAGCCATCTTTTTCTCTTTTAATATGAATTCATTCTTTGCAATAGTCCACATATTTCAAACTACTCTCCGAATCAGCTACTCTCTCTCAACCATCTGTCGATTTCCCCACCTCCATTTTTAAAGAAAATTCTGCCCAGATACATATAATCATTGGCTTGGTTCAGTTGTTTTTCATTTATAATAAACTGATAGTTTTTTAATATGGATGGTACAGAAAATGATTCTCAACTTAGTTTTGAAGACATCATCCCTAAAAAAATAGGAGTGGTTTTTTATGATCTATCAATAAGTTTGGGAACCACTGACCTAGAGCCAGTGGAATGTACAGAATTAATACAGGCTTGAATATTAGAGGGTGCTTTTATTGGATAAACTTGGATCCCTTAAAATATGAACTACAATATTTAAAGTTTTTTAGGATAAAGGTGATAGTTATATTGTTCTCATCTATATATTGAAAACGCACTAAGGGCAATTGCACAAGTATTTAAAGAGTAAAGTCAATCTCTCAATTCTTATCCTCTCTATCACACAACACTTGCCTTACCAGATTGGTGTTAAGATACTTATAAAAAAAAGAGCGGCCTACATTTTATTTTCTCGTGTCCGATTCTTTTATTTATAAGCAGTTTGTTTATTTGTTGCTGTCCAAAGCAAACGTTGTCAGCTTTCTTCTTTCTCTTTCTTATACAGTTTTTTCTCCAAACCCTTATCTCCTCTCATTTCTCCTTTTTTCGTCTTGACTGGTCATCTGATGGCGGATCGGAGAGAATTTTTCTCCGTTATTTATTTATCTTGTGTTGAAGTGAGTCGAGTATTTCTTGTGAAAACGGTGAAAGGAAGAATTGTAGGGGGGGATAGGAAGGAAGGAAGGAAGTGGGGAGGTCACAAACACCCATACTAGGGAGAAGGGGTGTGTGTGACCAGTATGAAGCAAAGAAAAATGGCAATGGACTTTTTTTTTACTCGTACCTCCTTCCCTTATAGTTTTTTCTTTCTATAAAACATCCCCAAATGTGCAACCCCTTCCTAACCGACCTAACCATGCTATCGGCCCAAAATGAGGATTCTCAATTCATCCAACTCAATCTATTAAATGTCTCTTAACCAAACAGGTGGGGAAAAAAGTATCTGCTTCGTCTGTTCTTCTTCGCTCTCGAGGGAGAAAGCTCACAATGGTTTAGGGGAGCGTCCGTGATCAATTCTGATATAGTCTAGTTGTTTGAATGGTCATTGATTAGTTTCCATCCTTGCATTCTCATATATATATATAGAAAATGTTGTATTCGTAACACAAAATTTGCCTCAAAATTATGATATATGTTCACTTTGATATTCCCATGTGCTAAAAAATAATAATAATCTTATATTTAGATCTGTCCCCATGTCTGTCTGTCTCTGAGAACTCATCCAAAACTGTTTTTTAATTTTGTTCAAATTTAACATTTTGATTTTATATGGTCCCATTTCAAGGTTAAATTTTAATATTGACTCTAGACACACGATTAAGGGTAGTTTGACTTGTTTGATAAAATACTAAACTTTTCAATGATGGTTCTAACGATTTCATTTGAAATGAATATCTGGCTCTAGCAATTTTATTTAAATGAATATCTGGCGACTGTTTTACATGTTGAATATCAGTCTATACTAGGTTTTCAAAGACAAATTTATTCAAGGGTGTGTTATTAATGAATCATATCCAGTATTTTTGATTAAATATTCTTAAAATGAATGTAAAGATTTTGTTTATAATGGGTAAGTGGGAAGTGTTTTGAATGATAAATAGGTAGACCTACATATTTTTGTTTCTAAATAAAAGATTAAGGTTGGTGAAAAATGGTTGTTTCAATCGTTTATTATATAAAAAAAAGAAATAAATACAAAATATATTTTATTTCTTTACTTACTTTTAACCTGTATAGGAATATCATGGGGTGACTAAGCATTTTAATTTCACTAACGGGCTAAGAATGTGGAAGGAAACATTAGATAAACTATAACAGCATTTGTTTGGATATAAATGTGATCTCATTCAAGAAACACATACCCTCCTAAATAATCCCTCTGGGGCCTAGAGTTCAGAGTTCCTGGCTACAGATCTAAAGTTCCCGGGTTCAATCCCTGGATCTTAGTGATTTTTCTATGAAGCAGTGGTGTTTAAACGGGGTTAACTCAGTCTTGTGAGGACAAATTAAGAGCTATTTGAACGATAAAGTAGTGGCTCCTGTATAGAAGACTGAGAATAAAGGTTGGAGGGTTAGATGTACAGACCACATGACACCCTCTAGCCACAAAAGTTGACACTATTACTGACCATGGCTGCACTGGTATCGTTCGATTCTGGGCTTGAGCTATGAAGCTTTCTATACCCTCCTAAGTAAATACGGCTGCAATTCAGACACCCACCGATCATTCGTTCTGTGCCAAAACAGGCTATATGAGCCTGACATTTATTATATGTCCCTGTCAATGTAGGTTTAAATTATCACTGTATCGTCTTCATTTTTACTACCCGAATCAATGGTCGTATCTAAGAAACCACTGAACACGATACTTAAATACTGTAATATTCTAATACTAATGGTAATCTATGATAAAGTGAAGTTTATTATCTTTGTTAACTATAACCAGGCACACTGCTAGATAATCTCTCAGAGTTTTACCCTCGACTTTGACCAGTTTTTTTTTTCTTCCTTACTCTTACTTCCTCTCAGTGAGGCAGAAGCACTCTTCAATCCACTAGGACCTCCTTACCATACTCGGCTTAATGTTGTATCTCTTCTTTACCTACCCTCATGAATGGTAAAGTGCATAGATTCAGGTAGGATAGAAGGGGTCACAAAGTGTTTTTTTAAGGTTTTTATAGCAAAAAATTTATTTGACGAAAAAAAAATGCTCCAGCATAAACATGAGAGCATAATTTTCTTGAAACGGTGTTGTCAACAGTTTTTGTATATTTGTTATGAGCATAGTGGAATTAAATGATACACTTTTTAAATTAGGAGAAAAAGTTGTATTAAATAATAGGACACACTTGACACTTAAGAACTGTTGAGGTCAACATGTGAAAAATATTAAACTCTTATTTTAATTCTGAAAAAAAAAATGATTAATTGAAACCAAAAATGTTTTGCCATAAAAACTGCAAAACAGTGACTTTTGTTTTTCGCGTCCTCTTTATCCACAGGCCTAACGCACAGTAAATATTTCCTACCCTAGTGTAGCTCAGTGCAGTTGAAGGGGGGAAGCAATACTGAAGAGTCGACTATCTCAAGCGTAGACCTGAAACCGTAATGTGATTTGGAACTCCAATTTCCACATCACCAGCAGTCCAGTCTATTGCGATATTGAATCCATAGACTATTCGGGCTATATATTGATTTTAATAACATTATCGGAAAGGGATGAAGATTATAGAATTTATTAAATATAAATGTACTAGCATTTGGATGATATATATATATATATAGAGAGAGTGTGGAAAACTATTTAGGAAATAAAAACTTCCACATATTAAGCCTGGAACTCGAACACTGGCCTCTCCGTCACAGCTAAACCAGACTAAATGAGCCTGCTATAGAGCCTGCATGCTCACCTATGAGAGTTTTTTTTTATAAATTAGTAAATGCCAGCCAAGGGATACTAACGGATTGACGGGAAATTCGTACAATGAGAATCACAGTTGAATTAAAACACTTCCTAAGTGCACTCAACCAGAATACCTACCCCAACGTCTAGTCAACAGTAACCAACGGATTGAAATCAAATCTAAGGCCATATAATGTTTGCTCACCACTGCGGGTGATGCTCTAATAAGACAAGCCAGCCGGTAGAATTATGTTGAGCATTTAACGGTCCGTTAAAAGATAAACATGACATTCACAGTATTTACAGGAATACATTTTTTATAAATAAAATTATTTTAAAAAATCAATAAAAGTGGAAATTTTGAAGAAAAAATTTTTTTTTTAAAATAAAATACTACCCGCCTTGGTGGCGTAGTTAGCTAACGCGCTAGTCATGTTGAGCTCGACTGCTGAGGACGGGGAGATCGAGGTTCGAATCTCGGTTGGGTGAACTGGGGGTGGTTTTTGTTTTGCCATAAAAACTGCAAAACAGTGACTTTTGTTTTTCGCGTCCTCTTTATCCACAGGCCTAACGCACAGTAAATATTTCCTACCCTAGTGTAGCTCAGTGCAGTTGAAGGGGGGAAGCAATACTGAAGAGTCGACTATCTCAAGCGTAGACCTGAAACCGTAATGTGATTTGGAACTCCAATTTCCACATCACCAGCAGTCCAGTCTATTGCGATATTGAATCCATAGACTATTCGGGCTATATATTGATTTTAATAACATTATCGGAAAGGGATGAAGATTATAGAATTTATTAAATATAAATGTACTAGCATTTGGATGATATATATATATATATAGAGAGAGTGTGGAAAACTATTTAGGAAATAAAAACTTCCACATATTAAGCCTGGAACTCGAACACTGGCCTCTCCGTCACAGCTAAACCAGACTAAATGAGCCTGCTATAGAGCCTGCATGCTCACCTATGAGAGTTTTTTTTTATAAATTAGTAAATGCCAGCCAAGGGATACTAACGGATTGACGGGAAATTCGTACAATGAGAATCACAGTTGAATTAAAACACTTCCTAAGTGCACTCAACCAGAATACCTACCCCAACGTCTAGTCAACAGTAACCAACGGATTGAAATCAAATCTAAGGCCATATAATGTTTGCTCACCACTGCGGGTGATGCTCTAATAAGACAAGCCAGCCGGTAGAATTATGTTGAGCATTTAACGGTCCGTTAAAAGATAAACATGACATTCACAGTATTTACAGGAATACATTTTTTATAAATAAAATTATTTTAAAAAATCAATAAAAGTGGAAATTTTGAAGAAAAAATTTTTTTTTTAAAATAAAATACTACCCGCCTTGGTGGCGTAGTTAGCTAACGCGCTAGTCATGTTGAGCTCGACTGCTGAGGACGGGGAGATCGAGGTTCGAATCTCGGTTGGGTGAACTGGGGGTGGTTTTTCATAAATGGTTTTCCACTCTCCCTCCACGCAAATGCGGGTTCACTTCCTCTAATTCGACCTTTTAAATTCCTAATCCATTAGCTTAATTAGTACTTAAGTGTATAACCCGAATGGGTAGTAAGATGCGGTGCTAATATATAATTAAACTACTGTGAAAGTCCAAACAAAAACTTTCAATCCACTGAGAAAACGGAGAATCAAGCTGTCTAGGATAGTATCAAGTAGTTGTCATTTAATTGTGCGTATTTTACCATAATTATATACTTTGTAGATTTAACAGATCTGCAATGAGCGGGATAGGAGAGGAAAGAGAAAAAGAGGGAGGAAGGATTGGAAGGAGGGAAAGTGGTAGAGGTTTGAAGTTTAGTCCGTGCGTCCATCGCCACGAGTTGCGTTAGTATTAAATAAGTTGAGTTTTTTTTATCACCGATTCTTAATATCTACTCGGCTTGTACACATATATATTTACTCTGATGAGGAAGGTAAAATTTAAAAGAAGTGCACCCGCAATTGCTTGGAAGGCGAGTGGAAAACCTATTTGGAAAAACCCTGAGTAGACTTACACCCAACCTGGATTCGAACACTGATCTCGATATTCATAAGCAGTCTAGTCTAACACTAGCGTGACCACGTGTCCACTTGAGCAGGTGAGGATCATTTGATTCATAAAATTACTTTAAATAGCACAAATAATAGGAAAGTGAAGGCTCTTATTACAAACTTGAATTTAACACGAATAATGGGGCAATTAACGGTATTTTTTGCGAATCGTATTTATGATTGGGATTTCGAGGATATTCTATTATGGATATAACGACCACGGCCCAATTAAACTCCGCAGACCACAACTACCATAAGCATTCCCACAAGCGCCACCAAGTCGGAAGTGGTGTTTGATTTAATTGGGTCAGACATGGGGGGAAAGTATAATGGGGGAAGGGGAGCAGAGGATTTCGATAGTAGAAAAATATCTAATGATGAATCGAATTGAAAACGAGAGTTGATACTGGGGTAAAATTGCTGCCATTAGGAGGTGGTTGGGAATGACCGTGGGAAACCAACATTCAATCCGATTTAACCATTACAATTTCAAATTAAATTTTGAGGTAGGGTGAGCTGTGAAGAGGGGATTAGAAGGGATAGTCGGAAAGGTATGTGTCAATAAGTTTAAACTAGTTTTAAAACACATTCCAGTATGGTTTTTACATGTCAGAAATGTTATAATGCATTGAACAAAGTTGGTGATATTCAAAGTTTCTCGAGAAGAACCATGCGCTTGTATTTAAACTCACCCTAAATTATATCTGGAGAATTTTGACCGAAATACACTGGTCAAAGTTCTACATTCTCGGGTTAGTAACTCACCTGGTGTCTGTTAACCTTAGATTTGCATGAATAATACTACACATACAGTCTCATTGGACACTTGTAAGTCTCCCACATCGGTGGGCCTACAGACTAGACGCCAGGGTCATCTAGCTTATCTTGCCGATGATGAGTAGATGTAGGTTTGAATATTGATTCTATTTGTAATGAGGGTAATTTTCTTACTGCGATCATATCCTCTTAATCTTTACACTCCCCATCCATATCATATTCACGTAGTCTAAAAGCTAAAATAGAAGAGATAATAGGATACTATATAT
>CABFVZ010001944.1:48638-115942 GCA_902151445.1 Timema monikensis | reverse complement strand
ATATATATATATATATATATAAGAAAACTTGTAAGTTCATGTTTTATATGAAAAAGTATATTTTAATTATCCTTTAATTTTCAAACGTATTTTTTTTATCGGTTTCGTTTAAATGCCACAACATCTACGCTTTTTTTTAGGACAGCGTTTTACTATCCGTTCGGTATATACGCCTATGTACAAATTTCATTAGTGTGCTAGGGATTACGAAGTTTGAATATCGAAGTAGTTTACCTCCATTTGCGTGAAGAGAGAGTGGAAAATCCTTTAGGAAAACCACCCCCAGTTCACCCGACTGGGGGATCGATTTCTGATCTCCCCGTCTTCGGCAGTTTGGTATATCGCAAAAGTAGCTCCTCATGCCATGCGGCAATCGAAGCGGGTCCTACGCTCTATTGATATTTTTATTCTTTTTAAGATGGTTTATTTAAATATTGTTGATTTTTTATTTACCAATAACAAACACACTACTTTACCACGTCTTAAATCCTACGCCATCTTGAAGCCTTATCACTGACAATGAAATATACCGGTTGAATGAGTTTGTTTACAAAATATAAATATTATTATTATTATTATTAGCACCGCGTCTTACTACCCATTTGGGTTATACGCACTTACGCTAATGTGTAATGGTAGCCAAAAGATAAAACTAAAACAAGTTTATTAATATCCAGTAAAATATTGTAAACTCCTTTTAATGTGTTTACACAGACTCAAAGCATTTTATTAACTGTAATATATATAGTCTATTTTAAAATTAAACGTTAGATATATGATTCATTTCCAGCTCAATTATTTTTTTAGGAATTTAAATTTTGAGGTTTCACATTTAAATAAATTACTAGAGTAGGGAGAAGGGATACATAATTTATAGGAAATGTACCCACATTAGCGTGCAGAGAGGGTGAGGAAAAATTGAATGAAAATAAAATCTCAGGTGGGATTTGAAACCATAATAAGCATTTATGTTAAAAAATGAAGAACATGAATTTTGGTGTAGCTTAAAAAACAGCAATATACTACTTACCTAAGATTAAGTTTCAAATATATCACATTATTCATGATGGAAGTTATAACTTAGGTCTATTAATAAGTTTGAAAACTACCGGAAGAAAAAATAATGTATTTCATAAGTTGAAAATTTTACTGTAACTTTTACAAATTCCTACGTTTATCGTAAACAAATTGGTTAACTAAATAGTGTTTTTTAACTACTCATTTAGTTTCAAAAATATGTATATCTTACCTGGAATTAGGAACTCAAAAGTTCACTGCCACACTTAACAAAGTACGCCACCTATCCCTATCTTGAGCTAGTTCTATCCAGTCCACCTCATTGCACCCTATCCTATCTTGAGCTAGTTCTATCCAGTTCCCTCATAGCACCCTATCCTATCTTGAGTTAGTTCTATCCAGCACACACCATTCCACCATATCTCTTTCAGGTCCTTCTAATAATATTATTCTTCCATTAGCGCCTAGGTCTTCCTAATTGTCTCTTCCCATTGGGTTTACCATTCATTACCTTGAACATGGTTCTAGATTCTTTGCTGTCTACCCTACACTATTTAATTTAAAACGAGAAACTTTTTAACACCAACCTGTAGCATGCAAATGGAGCTCTAATCCGCAACAAGCTTTTTTGGAGGTTTCATCTCCATATGTAGCCCCAATTTTTAACTGAGCATTCACTTTTTAATTTATTTTCTAATGTGGTAAATAAAATTGCAAGAAACTAATCTCTTAGCATTTTGTATATCTCATAAATGTTTGATAAGACCATAATTGTATCCACATTCTCGTTTCATAATGTTCCTTTATTATTATTATTATTATTAGCACCGCGTCTTACCACCCGTTCGGGTTGTACGCACTTACGCTAATGTGTAGTGATAGGGTGATTGTGAGATGAAATGGAGGACCTAAAATTTAAAGTGGAATCCGAACCACGGTGGAGGCCTGGCATTCCACACATTCATAAGTTGTGATTAATACACGTCTTGTGAGAGGTGAAGGAAGGGTTTGGCAATCAGATAAATCTGTGCCGGGACCGAAGATTGAATCCCGGACTCCCACCACAGAAGTCTGACACCTTACCCATAGACCACCAGGTCACCTAATATTTGTTGTTATAATTCAATTCACCGACATGCAGTATATCCTATAAGAATTTTGTGAGCGTCCTGTGTTGTAGGATACCAGCCTTAAAGGAAGTATACAGGGACGTTGTCTCAAAGGACAAAGTAATAAAATAAACTACATAGCTTTGAGACAGTGAGCGAGTTTATGCCACCGTTATCGATGATAGGGCTAACATTTATGTATATAATGACGTCATGTGTTCAGCACAAAGAGCCCAACTAGCCTTAAATCTCATTTTTCTAGAACGGAACCACTATTTACTTTACATATTCAAGTAGTTCCTCATATGTCCTCACGAGGTTAAGTTTGACATCTTTCCAGACCCATTGCTTCACAGAAAGGTTCTGTAAGCTCTGGGGATCGAACCAAACTGAACTAAATAGAAGAAACTGGTGGTGGGAAATTTACCACGTGCGCAGACACATGTTATTGGTGTGAATTTGGTACATTGGAGAGCCACAAGATTTTGCCCAAGGTTACTAGAGTATAGGGTTGGCTCGTTTACTCTACTGGCCCGCAGTCGGATTTTACCGAGCACTAGGCACTGCTGTGACGTCAGCTCGTGACCACCTGACCAACGCCAGTCAGTTCAGTAGCTACACGTGGCCATGCGGTGTCAAGATTGTTATTAATTTCTTATATATATATATATAAAGACTTATGCTAACAATTTTTTTTAGCACCACGTCCTACTATATTTTCAGGTTATACGCCTATGTACTAAATACCCTGTGCGTTTAGGATCAGAGGAAATGCACCTGCATTTGTGTGGATGGAGAGGGGAAAACCATTTAGGAAAATCACCATCAATGAACCTGACTGTTATAGAACCCAAATCTCCCCGCCCTTAGCAGTCTAGTCCAACACGAGAATAGCACATTAGACCACGTGGCCACCGAAGTGGGTACTACCAAATTCACTGTGAGGAGTAAATGTTTGTGTACCTATTGTAGTCTTAATTAATATTTATGTATGATCCGTGAGATGTTATAAAAATAATGTATAGCTACTAGAAAATAATGGGAAAGCATTGTACGGTTGTCTTGTGCAAAAATATCCATAAGATGATTAAAGGTTTTGGTGTTATATACAACGACTTCCCTTAGGATCCTAGCTTCAAACGAAGAGGTATTCATTTCTGTAAACGCGTCTGAAAATGGAAACCTCTTTCATGTTTTATTTGCTTAGAATATATTTTACCTGATGATTATGAACGTGACCATCAAGCCGAACTGCTAAACGTTCCTAAGAAAAACCATATTAAAATCTTCTGTTTCTTTTCTAAAATTATGCATTGCACCTCCTTGGTGGGTCTCCGAAAAACTTATCCAAGAAAAAATAAATTACTCGTAAAGCTAGCCATGAAAATAGATTGAAGAAACAAATATTGAGTAATATATTATATATATATATATGCAGAGGAAGGAGACCAAAGAGACCCACCTAGGTGGTGAATTTTGCTAAAGGCGCTAATATCGTGTTGAAATAGACTGATGAGTGTGGGGAGATTGAGGTTCAAATCTCACTCGGGTGAACTGGGGGTGGTTATTCCTAAATGGTTTTCCACTATCCCTCCACAAAAACGTGGGTTCACTTCCTCTATATTCATCCTTCCCAATTCCTAGCCTATTAGTGTATTTGGTACTTAAGCGTATAACCCGAGAGGGTAGTAAGACTTGGTGCTAAGTATTATTATTATTATTATTATTATTATTATTATTATTTAGTCCCAAAAGGAGTGTGTAGTTTTATTATTATTATTATTATTATTATTATTATTATTAGCACCGCGTCTTACTACCCGTTCGGGTTATAAGCACTTACGCTAATGTGTAATGGTAGGGTTATTGTGAGATGAAATCAAGGACCTACAGTTTAACGTGGAATCCGAACCACGGTGGCGGCCTGGCATTCCACACATTCACAAGATGTCTTGTCAGAGGTGTAGGAAGGGTTAGGCAATCAGATAAATCTGTGCTGGGACCGAGGATTGAACCCCGGCCGCCAGCATAGAAGTCTGACACCTTACGCCTAGACCACCAGGTCACCTGTGAGTGTGTAGTTAATTGTTTCTAAAAACCGAAGCGATGAAACAAGTCAAACAAATGGGAATAATAATAATGAAATGATTACAAAATAACTTGAATTATAAAATAAAAATAAAAACTGAAATCAAAGTAGTGAAACAACAAAGTGATTTGGAAAGGAAAATTTTCGGAAATCCATCAGCTCAGAAGCACCCTTATGTCTCTGAATAAGAACAAAAGTTCAGAATTAGTTAACATATAAAAAAATTCGAGGAAAACTAGGGATCATTTTAACAAGTAATCAGTTGGAGTTATTAATTTGTAATAAACGCGAAGTTTACAAAGCAAATGAAGAAATTGCATTGGCCTTTACTCTGCAGTATTTAGATAAATGAACTTAATCTGTATTTACAGAATAAAACAATTGTCACTATCCACTACAAGATTTGTCAACTATAAAAAAAATGGGCTTCCACCCAGGTTATCCTTCAAGTATTTCTAGAAGACGTGATGCGCATACTGAAGATAACCAGGGAAAATAAAGAAACACATGAAGAAGTAGAAGTGTTTCAATATGAAGAAAGGAATATAAAAGAAGGATAAAATTATGATTCAAGGTTAAATCAAAGTTTAGGTCCATACAAACAAATGCAAGTAATAATGTTAAAGGACTATTTTCTAAATGGAAGCAACCCATATTTGTTGAATTTGATTTCAAAATATAACACCTGAAATATTGAGTGCTGCTAATATAAGACTTAAGACATGTGGTTATGACATTGTTGCGTTTATGTCAGACATGGGTGGAAGTAATTTTGGTTTAAAGAATAAACTTAAAGTTTCAGTAGATAATAATTAGTTTTAAAACCTAATGGACACAAAAAAGTTTTTTTTTGTATGATTTTTGTGGACGCACCTCATTTACTCAAGCTTGTGAGGATCTGTCTTTTGGACACAGGATTTTATCTTCACGGTGGTGTTCAAATAGATAAATCCCCCTTATAATTCTTTCTGAAACTTTATGATCACGGGTCAAGCTGTAAAAGTTTGTAACAAACTATCCATGTAGTGTGTGAAGGAGCAGAAAAACAAAAAGTCAGTTTAACAACACAGCTTCACTCAAACACTACGGCCTAAGCGCTTGAGTTTTACCAATCTGGTGAATGTAAGTATTTAGAAAATAGTTTATCTAGAGTTATTACCACTGTAAATAGACAAAAAAAAAGTGAAGTGTATTGATAGTATGTACGATATGGTATCTACAATGCGCTGCCACTGTAAAAACGAATTTATGACCTTTCAAGAAGGGAATATTTCTCTCTATCAACTCAGTCAAATAACTTTTGACAGATGTCCAACTGATACACATATTGATTTATCTCCTAACTTATAGGCTTAGCTAAGTTAATCTGTAGAGCATTTTTTTCAGAAATGAGGACTCTTAGGAGGTCTGAACTATCATCGAAATTCATTGAATGTTATATTGTATTGGTTAAAGATAATAATTATGAGTAAAATTCAGTTATTGTACGATAAAATGTAAGCTCTTCCACACCAGCTACAAAAGATGATGAATACATAGTAACATAATCCGTAAACCAAGTGGACATTAAAAGTGGTTTTGCTAGAAAACGAGGAGATGGATAAGAGGAGGGTGCCAAAAAAGACAGTGAAGGGATTCTTTAGAACGTTGTTCAGACTGAGACAGGACGTAAAGAAGTGCACCAAGACACCCAAAAAAGGGGAGAAAGCTATGTCACAGGTTGGATGATTAAGTAGTAAAAAACAAATACTAGTTCTTAGAAAATTTTACATACCATATTATCAAACAATGAATCTTCCTTGATTTGACATTAGTCAAAGGGTGGACTATCAGATAAATGGTTTAGCATTAGGGCTGTGTGTGAAAGATAGTTTAAAAGATGTACGGGAATGAGTCAATCGACAAGCAAAAATTCGTAATGATAACTTTAGCTAAAAAAAAACTGTTGTATATATTTCCTAGATTTCCAATAGAATTTATTTCAGCTTAAATTAAGATCCGGACTATTACTAGAATAAAGTTCTTGAATAACAAATCATAAGAAAATAAGATATGATAAAAGCACGATAACAATTCTTCTTATGAACAGAGAAAGCGAGATGAGACTGAATAAGTGTGTGGTTACAACCGAGTCATTATCTAGTTCATAACACTGACTGTGTTCTCGCACGACGACCTTGTGACATGAATATGTTACGTATGTACCAAAACATGTCGGCAAAAGTTTGATCCGCTTCTAAACGCTGAAACTGGCCCAAGGAGTAAAGGGACTGATATCAAGTTTAAGACTTCGTTTCTTCACTTAAACACTGGACTCTTTTCAATAGTTTGTTGCGTTTTCAACCTTAATTCACATTATTTGTATTACCTGTAACTCTATACATCTTGTGAATATGGGGAATACCAGGCCTCCACCGTGGTTCGGATTCCACGTTAAACTGTAGGTCCTCCATTTAACCTCACAATCACCCTACCATTACACATTAGCGTAAGTGCGTATAACCCGAATGGGTAGTAAGACGCGGTGCTAATAATAATAATATTAATATTAATAATTAGTGTATCTTCAGTTTTTAATGTTTATTATGTTGAAACTATCTTACTACTTGAATAAAAATAATCTCGTTAATATTATACATTATTTTATATTTTATTAAATAATGTTACATAAGTTTCTTTAAGTAATCAGAGATATTTAGTGAGGCTCTATTACTAACGAAGTTGTTTTTTGAGCTATATGCAGTTTCTTGTCTACCCAGTAAGATAACGGTATTAGTGTGTATGTGTACGTATGTGTATGTATGTATGTATGTATGTATGTATGTATGTGTATGTATGTGTATGTATGTGTATGTATGTGTGTGTATGTGTGTGTATGTGTGTGTATGTATGTGTGTGTATGTGCCCAGGGTCATTTTCACTTATATTTTAAGGCAGAGTCTATGAGTGAAGGATAACACTGGTTCGTTAAAATTCTTGGATAACTCAATGGTAGAGCATCGGTGTACTAATCCAAATATTACAGGTTCGATTCCCATGTCCAGGTGTCAGTTTTCAAATTTCAGAATATGATATCTAAATGGAGAAAATCCTAACTAAAAGCATATTTAATAGCTTCGGCTATTTGATTTTTTTTAATTTTTATCCTTGTTATTTGATATTATATTTCATCTCTACTTTCAATATTTATAAATACTGCTTACGATATTAGTTATGTTTAATAATCAAATAATTTTGTGATCACACTAAAATTGTAGACAGTGTCTGCATATTTAGAATGATGAAATTTAAGATTACTTGAATATATTTTATGTATAATCAGTTTATCCCAACAGGAGATAATCTTACCTTGATGGGATACAATATATTATTTTATAAGCTAATAGAGAGTGAAACAATAAAATAAGAGTTTGCTAAATTTTTTAAAATAAACGGAGCTTACATTTCTACATCAATAAAAATTATTTGTGATTAAAATTCTCATTAATGTAAATATTTAAAAGTAATCATTATATATTCATTCTTATCTTTTGTATTCAAAAATGTATAACATTTGTTTCCGGACATAGGTATTGTATTGTAGAACAATAGCTCATTATAAATTACCATACTAAGTTTAAACTGGTTTTTAATATAGAGTAATAAGAAACGCAAAGATAGTTCAGTTTATAAAAATGTATTTTACAATAAGTATAGTGCTGTTGTGTGCTCTTGGTATAACGCATTATTGTTGGAGGAGGAGAAGATTGTGTTATTTGGCGTCAAAAATTCCTGGACTGATCGGTTACCCTATAGTGGGCAATGCTCTTTCTTTAATCCGTTCTAATGAAGAGTTTCTTGGGTTTTTGAGAAATTATGCAACTACATACTATCCAACAGGGAGGTTTTAGTTGGGTCCTTGGTTAGTCGTATTTTTGTCAGATCAAGATGACGTAGAAACTATACTAAAGAGTAAAAAGTGTATAGACAGAAAATTCTTTAAAGATATTCTTGATAAAATTGGTATTGGTGATAGCTTGATAACAACGAGTGGTGAGAAATGGGCTAGTCATAGAAAAGTTATATTACCGACATTTAAATTAAGCGTGTTAAGAAACTTTATTAGTGTTTTTCAAATCAAATCATTTGAGCTGGTAGAAAATTGGGCAAGTATGGCAAAAGGTAGTGAGATGGATATATTTCTTGAACTATGTAATAGTAGCCTACAAATGACGTGTTCAACTCTTCTGGGGGTTAATATAGAACATAATAGTGATAAGGCGGCCAAATTCATAAATGTTGTTGAAAACGTACAACGATTTATAATTAACCTAGTGAGATATCCTTGGTTGTGTATCATGGCTCAAATTCCGTTCACTAAATTAGCTAAAAAGCTAAAAAAACTATCAATCGATATTAATGAATTTCCTCAATATATTGTCAGTGAAACCATTTCTAATGTTAGCAAGAACATTATAGCAGATGCAAATAGCAAAAATCAATATAAAGAGAAATTAGAAACAATAAAAGATTGCTTTTTAAATTATCTAGTTAAATCTTTGTTGAGTGAATCTCCTGTGCTATCTGAAAAGGAAATCCAAAATGAAACACTATTTATGATTATCGGTGGATATGAAACTACTGCAACTCTAATCAGTTTCGCTACTATGCTTCTTGCTTTTCATCCAGAGATCCAAAATAAAGCTTTCCAAGAACTGTCGGATATATTCGGAAATGATCAAAGACGACCAGCAACTTTACAGGATTTTTAAGAAATGAAATACCTCGAACAGATCATCAAGGAAACTCTACGTCTTTATCCACCATTGCCGCTTATCCCAAGGATTGTTGAAGAAGAAATAAAAATCAAGAACTATACCCTCCCCGTTGGAACGATAGTTTTAATAAACCTTTTGGTAACTCAAAGACACCCTAAATCAATTTCAAACCCTGACAAGTTCAACCCAGATAACTTTTCTACAGAAAGTAAGACGACTAGAAATACTATTGTTTATACACCCTTCTCTGTTGGTCTAAGAACATGTGTTGGTAAAAATTATGCCATGCTCCAAATGAAAGTTATGTTGTCTACAATATTGAGGTATTACAAAATTCTACCTGTTGGTGAGTTGGCGGATTTGGATAGACTTGAAGTAGGTGTAATTCTTAGTACAAAACTTGGTGCAAGAGTAAGACTGATGCCAAGAATATATAACAATTAATTTTTTTTATAGTTATAATATTAATAGATTTTTTAGCCTATATTATCATATTATATGGGGATGGGAGTAGCTATATCTCTGTTAGATAATACTAATGAACAAAACCAAACTTTCGGTGTTTTATTCTCGTATCTAGATCACTTATCCCATAATTTAATAAACACATAATTTAGTATTCATTTGAGGTATTTAACAGCTAGCTCTGAACCAAGATCATATGAGCACACGAGAATTTCTATGAGCGAGAGTGAAAGAGCAAACCAATTTTTCCAGAAAATGTATCACATACTCTCAAGGTTTCTTTTACATGCCACACTCTACTTGGGACTGATGGTTTTACTTCCTCTTTTAAGAAGCTGTGCTACGGATTTTTATCGCTAAAGAAAAATACATCAATCCCACCTGGGTTTGAACCCCGGAAAATTAGGTCCCGAGGCTAGTACTTTACCCTGAGACAACCGAGGTCAACTTTTTTTTATTAATATATTTTTAATCTCATCTTAGATTATCCCTCACAATTTTATAATATTAATGGTCTTTAGCACAGTTTAGTTTGAATGAATCAATTTCTCTAAAACAAAATAGGATATATTTGTATAACTGTATTATGATTAATTTTTAATATAGATCCTTGGGCATAGGTTTCTGTACTTTATGATTAAAATCTTTTTTTCCAAATATATTTTGGTAGCTACTATTTTTCACTAAAGAAAGGGTGGTTAATAGAAATATAGTTCTTCTCTTCACCAAAGCTGGTCGTATTGTTTTGAGCAATTAAGAAATATTGATTGACACAATTTGGTACTTCTTCTAGATTTTTTCCTTTTAGTAATTTACAGCGTTTTCTTTATCATTCTTGTGTCCTTTTATTCTTACAAAACACAAATTTATTATAGTTAATAGTCACGTGTTCTTTGTTTTAAGCACGTAAAGGGTTTTGAAAATTTAGAAAATGTACTTATACAAAATAAAAGATCAAATTATCCATAATATGTAAATAGTAATTTAGTAGGTGAGATTTTACAAAATTCCATTATTAAAATAGTACACACTTTGAGGGCTACAATAAGGATTATCATAGTAGAAGATTTTTAATTTGTCAGAATGAAAAAGTAAAGTATTGTTTATTGTTTGAACCATTCAAATTATTAGTGACCATTACCCATACTTAATAATTAATACTGTATAAAAAGTGAACATTTATCCGTGGTTCATGTAGTTGGCTTAATATATATTTCTTTAGTAAAATGAGATTGATTATATCAATAGACAAGATTTCAATAAGTAGTAGGCTACACTATAAGACTATAAAAATTAGTTTACAAAATACCATATATTGATTGTAATTTATAAATTTTCTTAATTGGATTATTTTAAGACATTTATTATCTAATAAAATAACAGATTTTGGTGCATATTAGTAAAAAATTATTATTTTTATCTGTATGGTTTATTAAGTATACAAATTAACAACTATATTATTAACATTACAATTTTTTACTTTCTCATATAAAAAGAAAGTAATGTGAACGTAAAAAGAATAAATTTAATTAGAGATTATCATGAATCTTTTCGGTTTATTTGAACCCAAAATTAAAAATTAAGTTTCACAATTTTAAATGACTGTTGGTCCCTGAGTACGGAACAAAAATGGTTGAGTGAATTTTATTCAAACTTACTATTTATTGTTAATAGGGCTATACTTTGTGAGATATTTTAATTTGGACCCTAGCCCCCGAAGAAAGATTAAGGATGAATGATTTTTAAAAATTGAAAATGTTTGAAAATGGATCAATAGTATATCTAGAGAGTAATTCTTAAAAAACATTGCATGGTTTTTTTTTTTGAGAGAAATCCGTTTAAGGGTGGTTTACTGATGACTGGTTTTTAATAAAATAAATGAATGTTTTAATAAATGACTGTAGCGATATGTTTAAAAATGGGTAAAGTTTTTACATTATAAATAACTAACTGTATTTTATTTTTAAAATATAATAATGTTACGGATGACTAGAATTTGTAGAATATTTTTTTTTTTTAAAGTCAGCATAATTTGGTTCAAAATTGGTATTGTTGGATTATTTTAATTTCTCGCGATCTTAAATATAGAGAAAGTTTGGTTATCTTGAAAAAATCTAACTCAAGATTTTGAATAACCTTGACGTTTAATGACCCCCCCCCCCGAATCCAAAAAAGTAGTTTTTTAATTTCCATCTTTCTGTCTGTCTGTACCTTCATCTAGAGCCTAAACTATTCTACCGATCAGGCTAAACCTTGGTATCTAGGGTTTTCATAGTGTTTCATAGTGTTTCCCCGAGGGATTTTTGGAATTTGATATCCAACACTAAAATTAAGAGTAATTTACTAAGTTGCAAAAAAAAAGAAAAAGTATATTTTTTTCAAAATCAGCTACAACGATTTTAATTAAATTTCATTTCTAAATATTTCTAAATTTCATAAACAAGGTGGCTACTTTCAATATTCCAGTGAAATGACTTAAAGGACGCTGGTTTGATGCGTAAATTATTATTTGCTATCATATCTCCGAAACTATTTGAGATATGAAATTACTTATCGTTACAAATGTGTAGGAATCTTTATATTACAAATATTTTATAGAAAGCATATTTTTATAAAACCATTAATTTTCAAGATATACGTAGATATACATATTTATTAACTTTTCGAACACAAAAGGTATAAGTATTGCGACAGGAAATGTTTATCGTTGCCAACGTCTCATGATTCCCCGAACCCTAAAAAGTGGTATTTGCAATGCCATCTGTCTGTGTATCTGTTTAAACTTAAAATTAACAGTAGTTTAATAAAGGGCGAAATAAGAAAAAATCGATTTTCTCAAAATCGGCTCCAACGATTTTGGTTAAAATTCGTCTCTACGAGTTAATTAAGATTATAAATAAACTGGCTATTTTCATTTACCCACAAAAATGACTTTTAGAGTATTTTACAGAAGTGAAAATTTCAGTACCTCCACGATTATTTGATATACTTAATAACATTGTAATATTATTAAAAACTAAACAACTTTATATGAAATATATTTTAATAAAACAAACAGTTTCCGAGATATTACAAATATATTAATACAATTTTGAGAGCTTTTGTTATAAAGAAATACCACTTGAGCTTTAACGCAATAATTCTCCAATGTCATTAATAAATTAAATATAAGTAAGTCTCCCAAAAAGTTTATGTTGTTTTCCCCTAAACCACTTAGATCATAATTGTATAGACACTTATCCTATCTTCAGTTTAGACTCAATAATCAATATTTAAATTTTTTCTTGGTCAAAACTTATAAATGAGGAATTTAATATCAATGCGATGACAGGAAGATATTCAAAATCTAATGACATGTTCAAAATATGTAACTGAAGTCAAAAATTTTTAAAACGAAGTTTGGACTTTTGTGGAACCGATAATGATCTTTTATCTTGGTCCAAGCATACATATGAGGATATTAATTCTTTAAAAATTAAATTATAAAATTCTAACCGGGAATTAAAAAAATATTTTACATAAATATAGAGCAATTAATTCTAGGGTTTAACAGTGTATATTATTTAGTTTCACCTATATTACGGGTTATGAGTAAAAATTTCCATTTTTAAGTAATAGAATGAGAAAGTCCGTGTGGAGTTCCGTACCATTTATTTTAATTTCTGTCTCTCTGTATGCCTGTCTGTACTTAAGACTATAGTCTAAACTATATTACTGATAAGGCTAAGACTTAGTATTTTGATTTTTCATAGGATTCCCCCAAGGTGTTTTAGGAAATGTATATGTAACCCTAAAATTAAGGGTAGTTTAATAAAGGACAAAAAGAGAAAAATTCAATTTTCTCAAAATTGGATAAAACCATTTTTATTAAATTTCATTTCAAAACATTTATAAATATTACAAACAAATTTTCTACTCTATATATTTCGGAAAATTTATATTAAGAGCACCAGTATGATGCATTAATTTTTTTAATAATCTCCGAAACAGTTTGAGTTATTAAATTACTTGTCATTACAAATATGTAGATCTATTTATAAAACAAATATTTTTTTTCTAATAATATTTTTATAAAATCAATAACTTTCAAGCTATACGAAAATATATATAAATATATATAATCATTTTCTCAAAATTGGCTCAAACGATTTTGATTAAAATTTATATCTATGCGTTGACTAAGATTATAAATAAACTGTCTTATTTTCATTTACCAACGAAAATGACTTTTAGGGTACCTTACAATAGTGGCACTTTCCGTATTGCCTTAACTATTTGAGATAATAAATAACATATCATTGCAAAATTGTAGTACTATTAAAAGTAAAAAGTTTTCTAATAAAATTTATTTTTATAGATCCAACAGTTTGTGTAATATTCACAAATATAATAATATTTGTGAGCTTTAGTTGTAAAGAGATACTACTTAGGTTTTAACGCAATAATTCTCTAATACTATAGAATAATAAATTAGTAAGTCTCTTAAAATGTGTGTGTTCTCTTTCTTTCAACCTCTTAGGGGAAATGTTTATACAACAATGATCTATCACTATCAATACACTTAGGGGAAATGTTTATACAAAAATGATCTATCACTATCATTTCACTTAGGGGAAATGTTTGTACAACAATGATCTATCACTATCATTTCACTTAGGGGAAATGTTTGTACAACAATGATCTATCACTATCATTTCACTTATGGGAAATGTTTGTACAACAATGCTATCACTATCATTTCACTTAGGGGAAATGTTTGTACAGCACAGGGGCGAATCCAGGATTTTCGTGAGGGAGTTAGAGACGTGGGTGCTCCCTTCGGGTTTGGGTCATGGAGGGGGGTGAGGCAACTGAAGAAATGTTGACACAAAAATACTTCAAAATTCGAGATTAAATTATTGAGTAATTTTTCAATGTAACGTTAAACTTGAGAATAATTCTCCAATGAAGGGTATAGCTCGAAATCTGCGATTAGTTTTGAAATTTATTATTAGCAAATAATAAGAATATCAACAAATAGTGATCATTAAAAGGGAAATAAATTTTAACATTATAACAATTATTATATAGCTCTCTAACTATTCAATCAATGATAAAAAAATATAAATGGAATTATTCGGATTTCGAGCAATAGAACTTTAGTTAATTCTTTAATTTACCTAGTTATTTCTCATTCCAAATCAAAATTTTACCACTAAGCCATAGTAACATATTATGTGCATAAGATTATTCAAAGATTTTTTTAAAAGGAAGTTATTTAAATATAAATTATTTTAAATATCTTTATCTATTTTGAATCACTGAAATAGTAATAATAAAAATGATAAAATCAATTTTAACCTAAACGATGTTTGTGGAATAAGGTGAGAAGTGCTCAACTTAAATTTGGGTTTTTTCATTCTATTTTCACCACTTTAATACCTAAATGTGATCTTCTTAAATCTTAATATTACCAATAACAATTTTAAAAATGAAATCTGCTTAGCGATATATTATTACGTGAGAATAAAACTAGTAGTTACTTTAACATTGATTTAATTGGTTTAATGTTTTGAAGGGGGCACGCGCCCCCCATGCCTCCTACCTGGATCCACCCTTAATACAGCAATGATTTATCTCTTTCATTTTAGACTCAACAGACAATAATCACCTATTTTATTGGTCAAAATTTATAAAAGGCTAATTTAGTAGCAATGCTATGACCACAAGATGTCCAACCCCAAATAAAATGCCGAAAATTTTAACTTGAAGTCCAAATTTGAACACAAAGTGTTGAATCTTGGGTCCCAATGTCGATATTTTTTATTTGTGCAAATATAAAAATGGGAAGGCGTTAATTTTTAAAAATATATATAAAATTTATAACCATGAATCAGAAAATGTTTTACGTATTTATAGCGCAATTTCTTCTCGGGTTCATTACTCTATATTATATTACGAGTTTTGCTTAAATATCTCCATTTTTAAACAATAGGGCAAGAAAGTCCATGCGTATTTCGGTACCATTTATTTTAAATAGATTAAAAATGTTGTTTAGTTACGACAAATTATAGAATGTTTGAACTTTTCTCAAACTGTTCTTGAAGATTGAATTCAAAATGGGAATCTGAGAGTTATTTTACATGTTAAATGAATAGGTTTTTAATTTGAAAATAATAATTTTAAGGTAGTTTACAAATAACTTTATTTTGAAAATTTGAAATTTGGTTAAAATGCTGCTAAATTTTTCTTTAAAATCCATACATTAAGATTGTTTATTGTGATTAACGAGATGATGGGTTTGTTTTTATGAGGAAAGCTTAATTCATGATTGTTAACTGAATACTTATTATTGAAAATTTTATTCTGAGCTATATTAGAGAATACAAGAAATATTTATGCTATTGTGTTGTACCATTTATTTTACCACGTTTTCTGATAAATTGTTTTAACCTGTTTGAATTGTGTACACAATTTTGAGCTCTAAATAAAGGTTAACTTAATTTTTATCTTAAGTACAGTGCTAACCTTGGGGAGGACTAAATATTATTTTTTTATGAATTCACTCACCTTACAAAATATATACTGTGTATTTAAAATATCATTTAGTATGTAATTGCTGTATTCTAAAGATATTCAATCAATCACTGGTCTAATGGGATCAATAGGTGTATCGCACTGTCATTATTTATTAACTATTAAAGTTTTGTCCCGTTATAACAACCATTCATGAGGAATGGTTAGACTCACTGCCTCTAGGATTTATTTTCTAATTATGTCTACAATATACATTAAATAAACAAATGAGTTTAAAACATTTTTTGTTTGTTTTAAATTAAATTATAATTCACTTTAAGTTAAAAAAATAAATAGTTTATTTAAATAATATTATTCAAATGCTTAGTAATATTTTTATATTAACTGTATTTGCACTGGAAAATGTTATTTAATATTATTATACTGGGTAGTAAAACGTGGAGATAAGAAAATAAAATTACATTACATAGGCAGGTTACTTTGTAATTACAATAAGACAAACCAAAATTGTTTGAGATATATATGGAATATTATTTTTAGACTTTTTGCAATTAAATATTAAACACAATCTCATGCTGTCAAACATTCTCTACTTCTTTATGTTTTCCTCTTCTATTTTTATGCTTCAAAAATGTCAACAAACAAAGAATTATATGAGTCCTTATAATTTGAAAATTTAATCACTAAAAATATATATTAAATGTTTTTTTGTAAACCAAGATAAAAATAATATACATATATTTGTATGTGATTGAACAATAGGTTCAACATCTCAAAAGTATAGATGAATTGTCATCAAAATCTAAATAATTATTACATAAATCTCAACAAATAATTTTTAGTAAACATATAGTTGGCGAACATTTCTTATTTAGGGTTAAATGATAGCTTTATACTTCAAACTCCCATTATCTTGAAACTACACCCAATATCATTGCCGAGGTAACTACCGGTCCCATGATCAAATTTTTAAATCTCTCTAAGTTAACGGTTGTCAAATCCCCTGGCTTTCAGCTATGTCTGAAGGTGGTATGCTATGGGAAAAATATATATATATCTAGTATAGTATTGTATAGTTTCAATGTCTTCCAAATATGTTTACATAACGTCAAGATGAATAAAATTGTGCTATTTGTTGGGTGCCACTTCTAGGATCTAGGAGAGAGAAAAAAACTTTACCTCAGCTAACTTTGACGGTAGTACGATGACTCTTAATACTCGAGACCACTGGGTGCGTTTGAGAACCCTTTTTTTATATTACGATGTTAATGATAAAGACACTACCTTACCTGTAACAACGGCGTACTGTAAATATCTACAGGAGTTGAAAGAATAGTAAAAATAAAACGAACAATCTAAATAAAATGGATTGTTGAAATAAAATGTAGTAATTTAGATTACATTAAAATATATAAAAAATACAATTATTGAAAATTTTGTGGATTTGTTTTTTTTTTCCTTTTTTACCTCATCTCAATCCTACCTATGGAATTCTGAATAATTATAATTATAATTTGACAAAATAAAAATAAATATTCTATTACCTATATTCATAAACAAAATTTATAACTTAAAATAACAATCTCTGAACATGGTTGAATTTAGGAGTTTAGAACATATAATATTAGAGTAAGAAATAATAATATAGGATTAACTTATATATCATATATTATTATAGTTTTGCGTAAGACAAGAAAAAGTATTGTTAAGGAAAGAGAAGAAAAAAATCAATATTATTAATATTTAGACATAACATAAAATATTAATTAATTCTCTGGAATAGATAAAGAGTCTGAATATAGTTAGTCTTTTTCAGAAAGCTTTTACATAAATCCTGGTTTCTTGATAAAAGAGAAAAATACATATTTAAAGTTGAGGATTTGGCTTGATCTCACCAATGAATTTTTCCATGTTGAAACATCACGAATTTCTGAAATTTGTTTCCTTTATTTAATTCCAACTCGTCCACCACTTAACGGAATAAACAATCTCTAGTTCTCGACCATACACTTAACTTTCTACTGGCAACAACGACTATCCAGCTTTGCCAAAATTGTCTTATATTTGAGGGTAAATTGATCACACAAAAAATGAGAGAATACAACAATGTTTCTCAATACTAATCATGTAGTTCCCCCAACGATGTGGTCTAGGACAGCCGAGCGCCACCAAACGGACGCCGCCAACTGGGTGCTGGTAAGACTGGACGCTATAACAACTGGGTGCCAGTGTAAAAGCATAATCTATTATTTTAAATAAATATTCATTTTTGATGTTAGTTTATTTAAAAAAATAGTAGTAAAATAAATTAAATTTGTATATGTTTATAAAGTTAGATTACTTAATATTGAAAATTAAAAAAAGAAAGATTTAACACAAAATTAAGAATTTTACTTAAAATAAATCACGTAAAGATGAATTAACCTATCCTAATATAACTGGCACATAGTCGTTTGTTTTAATTTTTCTTTACTATTATTATAACATTAAAACAATTGACCCTGACGCCCAGTTGTCCTTCCAGTATCCAATTCACAAGCGGCAAGTTGTTCGGATCCACCCAGCAATGATATGGAGTGTAAACAAATGAAACAGGTGTTTATAGCTGAGTGGTATAAATCCTATGTAAAAGAGGGTGGAAAAGGAGGCAGTTTGTGGCCAGGAGCGAGAGTAACTAAGTTGCCAGGAATTTAACAGATTTAGCTGCGTTTATCGCAGTAGAACTGGAAACAAGAGTATTTAACGCCACCAACATTGACGATTCTACTTTCTCCTAGATAATCGGCTTACATAAGTTTGGTGTTCTTTGATAACGTTAACCTGTTCCCAATGATTTAATTTTGGTTTTTCTTGGGTGCCAAGTGATAAAAGCAAAATGAAACAAACCTCAATGAGTTGTAGTTTTAGCGAAAGACGTAGCCTCCTAGTAAGATTAATGCTTTTCTTTTTCCTCCCCCTTCTCTTTCTGCCTCGTGTATTAGTAATCATTTACCCTAGTGGAATAGGGATTAGCAAGGTAGAACTATATTGATGATACCCCATTTGTGTGAATGTAAAACAGGAAACAATTATGTAAAATACACCCTCGGTACATCCGACCAGCATTCAAACATTTATCTCCCTATCACTGGTAATTCAGTTTAACATGAGAGTGATGCATTGTACCATGTGACCGCCGATGTGTAACTCAGCCCCGTGGTGTAATGGTCAGTGCACCTGGCTAAAATTCTAGGGGTTTCGGCTTCGGTTCCCAGCTGGTATTTCGGGTATTATTTCCCGGAAGGGTAACTACCCCAATAGTCAGCAGTGTTTGGTTAGTTAGGTTTAAGAGTTTCCATTAGTTCCTCACCATCATAATCTATATCCTCATCACCTCATTTTATCAGGACATGGTAAGATTATTATCATTATTATTAATATTATTATTATTATTTAGCACCGCGTCTTACTACCCGTTCGGGTTATACGCTTTTAAGTACTAATTACGTTAATGGATTGGGAATTGGGAAGGTTGAATAAGAGGAAGTGAACCTGCATTTGCGTGAAGAGAGAGTGGAAAACCATTTAGGAAAACCACCCCTAGTTCACCCGACCGAGATTTGAACCTCGATCTCCCCGTCCTCGGCGGTCGAGCTCAACACGACTAGCGCTTTAGACAATTACGCCACCGAGGCGGGTGACATTGTAAAAGTCTCCACGGAAAGGATGTATAATTAGTACTTTTGAGCATCCCCTGGTCAATAGTACGTTGGTACTGGTTAATCTTTACACAAAATGGGAAATGAGTGATGTAGCCCAGATGCGCAAAATATTATTATTATAACTGATTTAGAAGAGTTTATTATAAATAATATAATTCATATGTTTAGTTATTCATGTGTTTCACAAACTGAAAAGTCAAGGTTACCAACAAAATCAAATTCAGTAAGTGAAAAATTACAAACTGATAATGGAAATCGACCCCAGAAAATTTGACTACACACGTCAATGCTCTACCAAGAAGCAGCTTAATTCGTATCGCATCCAGGACTACTTTTAAATATTTCTTTTAGTGATGACTCAGTAGCAGAACGTTGGCGATCAAAGTCAAGTGTCCTAGGTTTGATCATGTTTTCAGTTTATAATTTTACTTTCTTATCTAAAATTAAAGTTTTCTTATCGTGAAGATTTTAGATCTTAAGATTATTATTAATATTTACGTTTAATGTGCCACCGAACCATAAAAATGTGCATTTTACAATTCTTTCTCTCTGTCTTTTCCTGGGAAAATATCTGAAATGGTTTGATAGATTTTGTTCAAACTTGAGTAGCTGGTGAGACCACCTGTAACAGCTCTGCGATTGACTGAATTGATCACGTGACCACGTCCCCTCGCTCTCTGATTAGCTGTTGGTTTTCTCCCTCCCCTCACTCTCCCTTCTTCCTGACCCTCTTTCCAGTGGAACAAACTTGTTTATTCTTATTTCATTTGTTTTTTATTTGTGATCATTGCTTTGTTATGTGGGCTCAATTGTTATTTATGTATGGTCGTTGATTTTTTTATTTGTGCTCAATAGTTACTTATTCAATGGACTTTTTTATGTCTGGTTAGGATTGGGATGGGGCGTTGGAGATTTTTTCTATTTATTGAAGTGCAGTCCACGGTGCCGGGCACTCCTACCAGGGCATCGCTAGTGAGTGATGGGAGCATCTTCTCTGGCAGGCCACTTAGCGAAAATTGTGAGAAATGGTTACCAGCCGTAAGGCCCCTTTCACTTTTCCCTTACTCCCCACCCTCCTTACATCCCCATGGCACAGAACATACTAGGTTGATCTGACTGCTCCCTCTTACAAGACTCTGTTGGACTGCCTTTCATTTCACCCTACTCCAGACACTTCGTCATACCAATCCTCAGTGGGGGTCGTCAGATGTCTCAACAAACGTAACTTGTTATAAATTTTGAGAAAGGGTGGCAACGACCCTGTTGAAGATTCATGAACCTCCAAGGCCGCTTGGTTCATCGGTCGTGACCTTATGAAGTTCACTGGTTCAGATGTGTTTTCTACCCAGCCCCAAGTCCACTTGGTGCATTGGTCGTGGTCTTCTGAAGACCATAGGTTCAGATGTGATTTCTAAATGCCCAATCTGGGACCAAGGATTCGATATCCCCCGCCAGGATCCTGACATTTAGATGGCGTGCACACCGGGATTTGAACCTCGATATCTTTAGCACGGCTAATGCCTGTTATAACAGCCGTACTTTCTGCACCCCTTCCCCCACCATTTTGCCAGTCGAACAGAATTTTCTAGACCAGGTAGAATGTGTACCCGCATTTGCTTAGAACGTCGATCACTCTGTCAGCGGCTTTCTAGTGACACCTTAGACCATGCGACCATCGATGCAAGTATATAAAAATTATTATAAAATGCACATAAGGTCATTGACGCTGGCAACCCTACCCGGAAATGGGGTTTCCGGATGACGTCATCGCACCGTCAAAACACTGATGACCAATACCTGTCGCCATTTTGGCGGCTCAACAAGACAAGTAGAGATAGGAATAGATCACGACCTTTAATGATTTCGCAACATTCCCCTAGCAATAGATTTTCCCGGTGTCGTCATAGCAATGTCTCTACCCGTACCCCAAACCTCTATGTAATAACGAGTTTTTTCCCGGTAATGTCACAACTAGAAAGCATTGACACAGCTCTAATTATACAAAATCAGGGGCCTCGAAAGCCTTACGGTGATTTATAATCCCCAGTTAAGGGCTTATATCCCCCACCACAAAGTCTACTAGAATTGGTTTTTTCGTCCAACGACATGCATGGATGTAGGTATCCGTCATGGATTGGAGGAGTAAGGTATAAATGTTCCAGCATTTACGTGGAGTAAAGGAAAGTAGAAAACCACCCCAGTTCACATGAGTGAGATATTTACCCACGACCTCCCCTGCCATAACTATATGATTAACAGCTACCTTCTCTAGAAAAACGTGCGGTAAGGAAGATTATGAAACTGTTCCGGAGGGAGAAATACCTACAGTTTACACGGCGGGGATTCAATTTCACTCCGCCAGAATTAGAATAGCATGATATTTAGATGTCGTGCCCACCGGGATTCGAACCTTAACACCTTTAGCATGGCTAATGACTGATATAACGGTCGTACTTCCTTCCGAGTGCACCCCATCATTTTCGAAGGGGCTTTGCTGGTTGACCAGGTTTTTCTTGAACAGGTAGAATGTTTATCCACGTTTGATTGTAGTGAGAAATTCAAACGTCGCTCACTCTGTCATCGGACGTCTAAAGATGCCTTATGCCATGCATCCATTGATGCATGCATACAAAAATTATTATAAAATGCATTATGACGGTATTGCTACACAAGGTCCTTGTCTTTTTTTTGTGCCAGTAATGGGTTTCAAATATGTTCGGATGATTGATGTTTTTTTCCAAATGGTTTCATTAACTACCTTCACGAGAATGAAGGCACACTTACCTTTTAATTATTCATAACTAGCAATCCCCATGGTATTGCCCGTGACCCACTGTGATATTGTAATAAAATAGCATAATTAAATTGCCAATTAAAAATCCGGTTCTGAAATGTATTCGGATCCCATCCCGTACACATATGTTAAAAATTTCAGATATATGCATGTCGTACATTTGGCAAGGCATCACATACAAACAAACAAACAAACAAACAAACAAACATCCACTCAGACAAAGACTTCCTTTTATATTATAGATTTCTGTTCCATTAATATAAATATGTGGATATCCCAGACGGGTGTCCCGGCACAAAAGAGAGAAAACTTATATTTGGAAGAATGAAGATTAAAATAACACTATCGAAAATCTAAATATCGAGATTTATTCCCACTGAACCCCAACGAGATTCGAAACGAATCCTATAGATGAACATGACAGCTGAGCACTGCCTCACCGAAATACAGTCCCATTTTCATAGGAACAACTTTAAAATCCCATAGATCTAATTTCACCTATTCATACGTTAAGACAAGTGATCTGCGGCAACATATTTTTATATACTATTAATATCTATAAAATGTCACCGATGCTGTAGTATTATTTTATAAATCTTAGCTAAAAAGTGTTTTTCTTTTCTAAAAGTCTCTTTATATGTAGATTCCAATATTTATACAAATAGTTGTTTTTCCACAGCGTTTTTTTTACTACTGGTTCGGGTTTTACTACACTTATTCCCCCGTGAAGTTAATCTAGTGCGAGCCTGATGAATTGTAGCTTCACGACCACCGATGTAAATTATTAGTGTTATTGTACTTATTTAACAATGAGAGGGTGAAATCATGAATCAAATAGTCAAAAAAAAATTCTTCCAAGTGCAGATATGGGCCAAACTACTTCCCTCATTACCCCCGGCTAAGACTCGAACCTCAATCTCCACGTAATCAGCAGTCTATAACCTAATGTGAGAGTAGAACGTCATACCATGTGGCCACAGAAGCAGTGATTACCACTTTGCCCTTCATCGTAGGCCAATTTGCTATCTATTGCTCTTTTTAGCACCGCGTCTTACTAACCGTTCGGGTTATAATACGCTTAAGTTTAATTTACGCTAATGGACTAGGAATTGGAAAAGTTGCACCATCATTTGCTCATGAAGGGAGAGTGTAAAAACCACCCCAGTTTACCCGACCGAGATTTGAACCTTGATCTTCCCCGGGCTCGGCAGTCTAGCTCAACACGAATCTGGTACGCTAGCCAAATGCACCACTGAGGCAGGTATCTATCACTATGCACTCATTTTAGATAGTTAACAATTTTTACGAGGATGGCTATTCTCTATGTATACTTCAACAAAACCAAATATTACAACAAATAGAAAAAATAAGAGGATCCGCGAGTCCAGCCGGATTCGGAATTGAGAAGGTTATATCCACTTTTTCGTGAAGGAGGAGTAAGGAAATGTTCCAGTGTTTACGTGGAAGGAGAGTGGGAAAACATTTAGTGAGAACTATCAACAGTACACCTCGGCAGGTATTCAAATCCCTCAACCTCACCCAAGAGAGATTCGAACTCTGATATCTTTCGCCGGGTGTTTATGCCCTCCAGTTGTCAAACCTAAGAGAAGAATATGACGTTGCAAACTGGGTGCACCCGTTCGGTCCCTATAACTTTTTGTGACAGAAAGGCTCTAGCAATATACACGTGACAACTTTGCAAGAATAAGTATTAAAGGCCACAGACTGTTAAATGTTAAGCTTTATTTCTTACACACGTGTGGTTAATATAGCTTTAGCAAGTATAATATATGAACAAGAAGGAGGAATAAATTTACTATTATTATTATTTCATTGCTTAAATATTTGTTTATAATTTTAACTAAATTTTGTTTAGGTTAAGGTGCCACACACCTTCATACACGTGAACTTAACACATTTTAACACCGCGTCTTACTACCCTGTTTGTGTTATCGTATAAGTACTAATTATGCTAACGAATTGATATTTGGGAGGTTTGAGCCCACATTTGCATAGAGAGAGAGTGAAAAACAACCCTAGATTACCCCACCGAGATTCTAACCTTGAACTCCTCGAGTACTAGTTAAGCTAATGGATTGATAGTTAGTAAGTTTGAATTTAAAGGAATTGAGCCCGCATTTGCATAGAGGGAGAGTGTAAAACTACCCCTAGCTTACCCAACTAAGATTTGAACTTCAAACTCCCCCGTCCTTGGCAGTCTGGCTCTACATGAAACAAGTGCGTTAGCCAACTTAAAACAACAAAACGGAAGTTTTATTTTAAATATCGTTTAATGTTCTAAACTATATTTCCAGATATAATATATAACTTTTACATTAATTCATTAGTAGTATTGAATAAAATTATGAGATACTTGGATTCATTTTACATATCATTTAATTTTCTCATCTATATTTTGCCGATTATATAACGTTTTCAAAAATTCATAACTAATTTTAGATACAATTTTAAATATAATTTAATGCTTGTAACTATATTTGGTTGAAATGATAATGTTTACACCAAATTAATGATTCACTTAAACAACAAAGAAAATCTATGTTCGCAATTACAATTTATGAAATAATATATAACTTTTACATAGGCTCATAAGTATTATCAAATTCAATTTTAAATATAATTTAATGCTTGAAATATGTTTTGTTGACATAATAAATAACATTCACGTAAAACAAATTAGCCACTTAAGCCTCAAGCCAAAATCAGAGGAAGTGTACCCACATTTGCACCGAGGGAAATAGAAAGTCTATTAAAAAACCTAAGCTAAACGCTGATGAAGAAATCTATAATATTGAGTATTATTGCGTGGGTTTGTTAGTTTTCCCTGAATATTTATTAATACTTATACTGTCCGTTTACACACACACACAGCCTCACATCGTTCTACATGTCTAATATTTATCACAAGAAAAAATAAAGCTGATTAAATTAGATTTACTAAGGACTATTGGCACAACAATATAGGGTTTTTATTTAAAAAAGTGATTAGCGTTTGTCGACCTTGAAGGGATTTGAACACTTCTACCCTTCTACGTCACAGGGTGTGACGTGCACCCACATTTGTGCGAGGGGAAAAAGTAAACACGCCCACGGATGATCCCTCTTTAATAAACCTAGTTAAAGAATGGCAAATTTTCAAATTAGACAATATATCTTATCCGACAGTGTACACCCCAGAAATAGATGAGCATGACATTTAGTGAAATTTGAGAAAGTTAACAATATATTTTAAAACTGCGATATTCCTGAGAGTACAACATTCCGTACGTTCACCCTGATTGAGGTCATTTGACCGTGCACTTAAAGTAGTTGAGAAATAATCTTACTCTGTACAAGTGGTAAATATTAGATATTAAAGAGGAAAAATTGTATTAGCCTTCTACATGGGTGGACAGTTATTAAGTATTGTAAAATTGAGAATACACACGCAAACGAACTCGACACATTTTATCACAGCGTCTTACTAACCGTGTGGGCTAAACGCTTAAGTACTAATTACGCTAATATGTTAGGAATTGGAAAATTTGAGCCCAAGGCATTTCCACAGGGAGGGAGAGTGGAAAACACCTCTAGTTCACCCGACCGAGTTTCGAACCTCGATCTCCCTGTCATCAGTAGTCTTGACTATCGGGAGTGTAGCGCGTTGGACCATGCGGCCATTAAGTTGTCTGAAATCATGTTGACAAAATTAAATTATGCCGAAAAGGAATTTAAAATATTAATGGTATCAGTTCACCTCTGTTCTAGTATTGGATAAGCACAGAAAAATTTATATTTGTTATACAAATTATAGGAGCTCTCCTTGAATGGTGCCGCTATGGAATATTAAATGTGTAGACATCATAAAGGCTGAAAACTAAACTTTCTAAACTAATTTAATGTTCTAGTTAGTAACTTTAACTTTTAATCTTTTAAAAATATTATTAGTATTTACTCGAAATAAAAATGTTTGGATTAGGCGGGAGTTGAAAAATAAACCTTTGGGCTTTTAAGAAAGCTTGCTAGCCACTAGACTGTCTGAACAGATAAGCAATTTTTGGTAAATGGAGCTATATTAAAAAAAGTGATATGTTAAAAACTATTGGAGTGAATTAAAATAACGATCGTATTTGTTAACAACAACTTTTAAAAAAAGTAAAAGACTGCGCCTTTATCGAGCACTCGCTATATGGTAAAACCTTGGGAAAGTAAAACTTATTTTGGTTTTATAAATTTTTAATTTGAAGGGACTATACATTAAACGTGGCGTAGAGGAAAATAAATACAAATAACCAAAATATAATTATTGACTAGGTTTTATCTATTTTGATCGAATGATATGATGTGAAAATGTTAGATGAATCTTACAATTTCTAAAATGAGCTTTACACATTATTTACCCTTTATATGAAGTAGAAAAACCAAAGTTATTTTGTAAACGATGTACACACTATTACAAAGAAATAGTCAAGAAGAATTTTCTCAATACAGTAACATAATAAATCTCTCAATATTTCAAAATATTTTCTTTGTGTGAGCAGCTCTTTGATTTGGAAACATCAAAAACACTTGATGCGTAAACAAATGTAAACATAAAGAAAATAATTGTGAAGTTGTCGCTGTACAACAGTCTACTATTTGAAGTTCTAAAATATTTTTGGTAAAAAATGGTACTATTCTGGCAGATGGAAGATATCGATGTTGAATCGATATTAATCTAACAATACCTAAAGTATTTTGAAAAGAAAGGGAAATGTGTAATATTTTGAAGAGTGAAATGTTAGAAAGGTTTTGAAGACACTAAAAATTCCTACATAAAAGTTAATACAATGAAAATCGTATACTTCATTTTTCGAGTTTCATCTAATTAGAGATATGTCCTACAGTGCATCGACATCATCAAATTCTTCGGATAAGGAATTTGATGCGCTTTACAAAGACCCGCGATATCTATACCAGTGGGCGCAGGTTGCGGCCGAGTGCGGTAGTGTCCAATACGGGCTTCAAAGTGCAATGGACATACATCTCGATGAGACGGGGACGGGAAGACGTGGTCAAGGTCAAATTTCAAGGTCAAACTAGAATGAGAGGGTGTGATAGGTAGTTAATCCTCCGAGCAAATTGTGAATTTACAATGTGTTGCTGTTGATTATACACTGAATTAAACAGGTCAAAATATTTTTCCATTTATTTATTTATCTATTTACACTATTTATCCCAATTCCTAGCATGTAGCTCAGGATCTAAATCTACATCTTGAATTAACATTACACCTTTTGGCTTTTTTTTTAAATACAATAATAGATTTAGAATAAACACCTAAATTTAGAATTCCTATTTGTCCTTTATTTATATACCTAACCTTCTAGTTAGTCCGCCCCGGGTATATTACATCCCCGGCACCCTGCCTCGCTGAGTGTCCCACCACACTCTAGATCTAAGAGTCCCCAGATCGATGAGAGCCCCAGGGGGAGCGGGCATCCCCCACCCCGCCACCTGAGGAGGCGAACTACCGGAGATTTTGCTCCACTTACCAAATGTATAAATAAATAAATGTTAATATTTTTCTAAATGAACTTGTTTTTTTGAAGGGGAGGATTGTAGAGATTAGGCTAGCATATCTTATTAAAACTGATTTTCCGTGACCCGTTTCGGTGGGCACGCGGTCTAAGCTGTCGCTCTAGCAATATACTAAACTCCCGATAGATGACAGGGAGAAAGAAAGGGTTTGAATCTTTCATGAGTGCATTTTCTTCCACTCTTAATCCACGCATACTTGGGTACATTTCCTATAAATTCATCCTTCCTCATCCCTAGCACATTAGTGTAGTCTAATTAGTACATATTAGTAAAACTCAAACGGGCAGTAAGAAGTGGTGATAAAATAAAATAAAAACAATATCTGAATTTATTCGTGAAATTTGACTATCAGTGTTAAAAAAATTTACACGAAACTGGATTATCCGTATTTAAAAAAATATAAAACGTTGTATTCCGCAAAATAGATTATCCGTGCTTTTCTATTGCATTAATATTTGTGAATTGGATTATTATTGTATAGAAAAAAACACATTTTTCCTACTCCTAATTTCAGTGACCAGGATAATCGACAGATCAAATCTCTTAGTATGAAGTTTATTTTGAATTTATTAATTAAGTAGAATATATCACGTAAATATTGGTTCATCAAATATTCAGTTACGACTTAGATATCTAAATAAACACTCTTTAAAATACTAACAAAATACAAGCAATACTTCGTGTGTGTATGTGTGTGTGTGTGTGTGTGTGTGTGTGTGCGCGCGCGCGTGAGCGCATATGTATGTATGTATATCTAAAATCCAAGTCATTTGTTACATCACCATGATGACGGGGAAGTTCCTTTTGTTCCGGGAATATTCAGAAGTTAGTGCACGTGCTCGTCGGGATAAAAACTCAACAGGTATGGTGAGGAGACAGGAGAGGGGGAAAAAAAAAGTGAAAAAGAAAATAAAGTAAAGCCGCTTTTCCTCCCAGTTCTTTCGACTATTGTTATGTGCGTTAATGGAAATCTGAAGAAAATCTATTGTAGAGATTATAGGAAAGGTGACGCAACGGTACCAACCTAGCAGATAGGACTAAGCTTTGTAACCGAGGGAAAAGTTGTACACACACACACACAAACAAGTACACGCGCACACACATGCAATCACACACACATACTTATTCCTAGCATCTAAATTCAATAATGGGAAACTAGTCTGCTTCACCAAAGAACTTTGCCTCTTCTTACAACTCTTTTCTTCTCTCTCGTTCTTCAGATTCTCTACTTTATTTCTCTCTTTCCGTCTCTAATTCCCCNCCCCCCCCTCCCTCACATTCTCACCTCACGCCTCTTTACTTGTGCTAGAGAATAAATTAGTTTTAAAACGTCTGGTTCATCTATACTTACGGTAAGTAATGAATAAGAACGAGTTTTAGTGGTTTGGTGCCAACTTATTCGGGAGATTAATTATATTCTTTAGTCAAGAAAGAAAGCTAGAGATACTAAATATAACACGCAAGTATATATAATTTTTATTTTTATTTTGCCTCACCGAGTCTAATTAACTTTTTCGAATTATATACAAACATTAATTAGGAAAACTAAGCTCAGACAAAGGACTAGAATTTGAGCATAGATACAGGAAATTCTGCCGAGCGCAGGAGGGACGCGTTATACCATGTGACCATTGATCTTATGTATTTATTATTAGTACTTTAAGTATTAAGTTTAGTAAAAGCTCCTTCTGAGAAGGGTAAGGTTAGAAAAATGCGCAGGCACTACAGAGTGGAGAGAAAATTAGAAAAACTCAGTAAACACTTGCAAGTGGAAAACTACCGACACACTACAGCCAACCAGGAATCAAACCTCAACCTCTCTGTCGCTGGCAATCCAGTCTACTGAAATCCGGATGACTCAACCATGTGACTATCAGTGTGGGATATATTAAATGGTATTTACTATAAAGCATTTTAATTTCTAAATTCTCCAATTTTAATAATAATATCTTTTTACCCACATTTAATGATTTTTTTTCTTAAAAAAAGCTTCTATTAAAGTTGTCAATAAATATTTAATCTCTTTATTATATATTTTAGGAAACATTTATTTGAATGATCTAATTTTATAGCATATGCCACACACCTAAATTTATTTAATTAGAACCAGAAGCAATTTTTACCTATTTTACTAGCTTTATTATGACCCACTCGTGCTAATTAATTGTCAATAGAATTAAGTAGAAAAAAATACATTTTCCTTCATCAACAAACCAGGGAAAAAATAAAGAAAACCCCTTTCCCCAAGTCTCCCCTGATTGAAAAAAATAAAGAGAGAGATAATGTGAAAAAGTGTAGAATGTAATTTTATTTAATTCAGATGGTGAATATTTACTTTTCAATCTAACTGTTAGTTTTCAGTTTATTATTCTCCTAGTTGTTTTAGCTCCAACCTGTGTTATTAATGGATTATAAAATGAGGTTTGTGTGTGTGTATGTGTTTGTTTGTGTAATGAAGGGTTCACAACCAGAACCTTAAGAGTTTAACATTTTCTATACAAATATAAGTTACATTAAAAGAGTAACATAATATTGTTACTCGAGGCGTAAAATAACCAACATTGTCTTCAAGAGAGGAAACCATATTCTCGAATTTAAATCCCGAGTTATAATTTTAGCCACTCCCATTTTTGTCGTTTATTATATCATGTATAAATGTATGGTATATATGTCATCTTAAAAACAACCATGAAAAAGAGTTAGTTTATTTTTTCCTTGAAATATTCGAAACACATTTCAATAGATCAACATTCACCACGAACCGGGCCATGAAATAACCCAAGGACAGCCTTCACCAACCCTTCACCAACACCCTACTCTCCCTTCAATCCACCCCATATTCAATCAGATAACCCCTCTTTTTTTTTAAATCTCAGAGTAAAATACTTTATCCATAAAACATTCCCATGACAAGAAGGAATTTTAAGACTTACTTCAAAGTTTCCAACTGAGATCTATTGTTATTTTATTTTGTCTTTTCTTTAAAAAATGTTTTTTATAAAAAATGACACAGAATTGAAATATATGTAGTTTCTTTTAAAAAGGAAAGTAAAAATTACAAAACAATTTCAAATAAATATAAATAAAAAGGCAGCACATTTTACTCTTGTACATAAATGATCAGAAAGGAAAGAAATATATTTACAATGTTGTAAATAAAATAAAAGCTTGCTTCTAAAAGACCGATTGTTAGTGTAGTTACATTTGCGTCTTAAGTTTGTAACAATTCAAATATATTAAAGTTTAGGGCTGGTCTTATGAATACAGGATAAAAATTGCTATCTGGATGCTAAAGTTAGCGAGCATTTAAAGGTAATCACCACTTTAGTATTTTATGCTTATTATGAACTGAATTTATCTGCCTGATAGCTATCTGTAGGATAATTATATTTACATTCATAAAACTAAGGGTTAGTACTAGTTTTTCTGGTGCGCGCATGCGTATAGACCCTGGGATGTACCAAGCCAAAGGCCCTGGGTTTGGCTCCCGTGTTCAAGTATCATTTTTCAAATTAATAAATATAATATTTAGATGTGGCTATAACCATAATTAAATATAATAACTTAGCTATTTAATACATAACGTATATATTTGTCTATCACATTTTTCATGATCACTCTTAATCAAATATCACTTTTCATATAAATTCTATTTTTTTATCTCATTTTATGATCTGATTGATGTTACGTTTCAAAGATTGTTTTTAAAATGTGTTTGACATATTTGGTTTGTTATTGTCATGTTTATCTTGATATTGTAAAATATTATTATTATTATTATTAGCACCGCGTCTTACTACCCATTCGGGTTATACGCACTTACGCTAATGTGTAATTGAAGGGTGATTGCGAGATGAAATGAATGACCTACAGTTTAACGTGGAATCCGAACCACGGTGGAGGCCTGGAATTCCCCACATTCACAAGATGTCTTATTGTAAAATAAGAAATTATATAGGTTGCAGATGAATGTAGAATATCTTACTTAATCTGATATAATGTTGATATCTATCTTTCTGTCCACACGGAATATTATACTAATTTTAAACATTTAAGAGAATTAATTTTTAATACCATAAAATCTTAAAGTAAAAATTAAATAAAAAATTATAATAATGTGAACTCAAAATAGCGGATTTACTTATGCCAGAAACGTTGAAAATGAATAATTCCATTCTCAATTGTAAAATGTTCCAGTACTATGTCACTTTCCCTGATTTTAATTCTTTAACACTTTTATTTATTTTTTATTATCAACAACATACGATAAATCAAATAACTTGGATAGACCGGCCTCGTGGTATAGTGGTCAGCGCACCTGTCAAGGAATCTAGGAGCCAGGGTTCGATTCTTGGTTCGTACTATGGGTGGTATTCCTGAAAGGGCAATTATCCCAACAGTTATTAGGGTTTGGTTTATTAGGCTTAATTTAAATTTAAGATCATTCCTGTATCTACACCTTAACATCTCATTGTGAGTACGACATGTAGAAAACCTCCATAGGTGTGTATACTTAGGGCAACGTTCTCTGCCACAAGAGTTGGTGACCTGGTGGTCTAGGGGTAAGGTGTCAGACTTCTGTGCTGGCGGCCGGGGTTCAATCCTCGGTCCCGGCACAGATTTATCTGATTACCAAACCCTTCCTTCACCTCTGACAAGACATCTTGTGAATGTGAGGAATGCCAGGCCTCCACCGTGGTTCGGATTCCACGTTAAACTGTAGGTCCTTCATTTCATCTCACAATCACCCTACCATTACACATTAGCGTAAGTGCGTTTAACCCGAACGGGTAGTAAGACGCGGTGCTAATAATAATAATAATAATAATAATAATAATAATAATAATAATAATAATAATAATAATAATAATAATAATAATAATCTACCACAAGAGCAGCGAATTGTCTACACACACAGGCGAACAAACCATATACTATATATTTCTCCTGGTCAAAGCAAAAATACGATAAAAAAAAATTTAAATAGAGAATTTATAACGCAAACTTCTAAATAAATGTCAGCTTTTAACATATTCTCAAATAAAATCTTTAATTTGACATTGTGTTTTAGTCACCTTATTGTAGAATATGACGTCACTGTCACCGTGTGTTCTTGAACTCTGGACCCACATTGTGTTGCACTAGAGGGCAGGTCACGTGGTTTTTATATCTGGCTTCCACGCGGGTTGGACCACAGTTCATCTTCTACTAACTTTTACACACCCACTTTACTAACGTACTTTGGGTCAGTCAAACATGTTAGTGCTTGCTTGCACATCAAACTAAACAGTTATTATTATTATTATTATTATTATTATTATTATTATTATTACCGCGTCTTACTACCCGTTCGTGCTATACGCACTTACGCTAATGTGTAATGGTTAGGGTGATTGTGAGATGAAATGAAGGACCTACAGTTTAACGTGGAATCCGAACCACGGTGGAGGCCTGGCATTCCTCACATTCACAGCAACTAATCAGTTGTATCGGACATTGTTCTTTATACATCAGCACATTACATGAACCTGTAAACTTTAAATGTTTAAAAAATGCTTTTATTTATTACAAATTAATAAACGTTCAATAATCTGGCACCAAACATTGTTTTTTTATTTGGAAAATCAGCACGCTTCCAGTAACTAAGTGGTTAATAAGGTCTAATGAACCACACCCCAACAAGAAGAAGGTGACAAAAAGGTTCCAAGAGAGGGTTTCACTATTTTTCACATTTTGTAATACAATTTAAACCAATAAAGTAATACTATAAAAACATAATTAAAGATTTGTTTATTTTTCCCTGTGGTTAATTTTATTTACTAAAATGAACGAAGTTAATTAATAGATCTCTCTTGCAAAGAACTGGCACACCAACTAGTAGAGAATATATACTTTAGAATAAATGTTCTTTTAAATAAGTCATTTAAATGGCTACGTGTCGTATTTCAGCCCCCTGTTGGTGTACTAACTTGGTTCCACTTTTGTGGCGTTGGAATAATGATGGCTGTAAATGTTTTCTTAGGGTGAACGAAATACTGACAGTGATAGATAGTATGACATAACTCATTCCTACATATCATAGCCTAGCCTAACCTAGCTTATGGCACAACACGATCATAACATAAACAAGTTTAACCCAATATAAATCAAAATATTATTCTAAAGGTGTGTAAAATGAGATGAGAAGTTTTGAATTATTTCATGTGAATGAATTCGTACTATGTCTGGGACCGAAATAGTAGGCCTACTGATACCAGAATGGTGAGGCCAAATTCATGTTTCTTCATTTAAATATGCCTGCTTCAAACTAATAATTAGTTTGAAATCCATGCATTTTGAGATTATAAATATTACACACACACACACCAACACACACAGGAAGCCGTGTTCAGGAAACTGTCTAAAAACTAAAGGGTCTATCCAGAGCAGCAATTTGAAGTTTATTTTTCCCCCTGGACCTGTTTCACCTATAATAAACGCCGTACAGTTATGTATTGCAAGAAGTATGTAACCACTTCTCTCAGGGGTTTGCCAAGGAAAAAATTCAAATCCAAACAATTTTAATATTAGAATACTTCTAAAACCAAAGCGAACATGATCCGTCTATCATCGTAGTTACTTTAATAGTCTATGCATGGATGAAAATATCTTGTGTGATAGGATAATATCTTAAATGTGAAAAGCTCTAAACAATACGAACTTTTTTTAAGCCATACATTTGATTAGCATTTAAATATACAGAACACACACACCAGAAGGACCGTGAAAATATGCATCCTTCTCGTCTATAGTATCGAGCCGATGAGGGAAATGTCAGTATTTGAATACTGGAACAATGTAATAAGGTATTTTACCTAAACGGTTTTCCCCTCTTCCTCCGAACATAAGCCGAAAAACTTCCTCTATATTCTACCTTTATCGCCCTTTATATTTTGAGTGACTAGTCAAATAATTTGGATGAAGAGAATGTCATGGTACATAGAATAAATATATATATAAAGTTTTCTTTTTGATAATTTTAAGAGATGTCAATTTTATGAATTTATGTGTTTTTAATTTTAATAACAAAAAAATCCTTTATCTTGGGTTTGATCATTCAGTATGTTGGCTACCTTGGGAATCTAATCTAACGTTCTAGGGTTCTATACCAACGTAACCGAAAAATGTATCTTTGGAAAATCGAGTATTCTAATCTCATAAAATTTGTAGCGTGTTAGAAATCTTGTTTAACACGTACACTAAAAATACCGTACGGTACATATTATTAACATGATGCATACAAGAACTAATATATTCTAATAGTTTGTGACAGGAATTAAACTCGCGGTGAATTAATGTTGCCGGGAAACGCCCAAACTTCAGGAAAATACCCAAGTTGACGTCGATATCCAAGTAATCCCCGAAGAGACCCCCGAAGGGCTTTCTAATACACTTTACCTAAGCTCAGAGGACCTTAACAATGCAACCACTGATTACCATCGGAACCGGAACCTGATGGCCGGACATAGACCAAGGTCCATTTGTGCCATTCCGGGTACTAGGGCACCCAAAAAATCAGTAACAGCCCTTCCATGCCAGCCTGCCTTGCCCTCCATTGGAACCGGATGGAGTGGAGAGTTGGCTCCTCCTAGTGATCGCCTATCACGAGGAAGTCAGGAGCTTGACCTCTGAACAGCCGTCTCCTCAAACTTCGTTCTCAAAAATATCAGTTCTTTCTGTCTCACACACCTTCTTAGTTGCCGCACCAGTCTTTATGAGACCATCTGTCTGGATTTGCCCAACGAGGACATCAAGTAGGTGCCCTAACCAGATATCCCCACTACACTGGTACGCACTACCAGCCAATTAGTTTGTGTAGAGAAGGGAGTATCCCCCTTCTCAAACACATATGTCCTTGTCGGGGTCTTAGCTATGCCGGACCCCATTGGTCACATTGCCCGTGGGTTGCCCCATGGAGGATTTTTAGATATCTTTCAGTATCGGAAGGTGGCAAAGAGAGTCTAGTGCTCGTTTATATGTTTATTATTATTATTATTATTATTATTATTATTATTATTATTACTATTAGCACCTCGTCTTACAACCCGTTCGGGTTGTACGCACTTACGCTAATGTGTAATGGTAGGGTGATTGTGAGATGAAATGGAGGACCTACAGTTTAACGTGGAATCCGAACAACGGTGGAGGCCTGGCATTCCCCACATTCACAAGATGTCTTTGTCAGAGGTGAAGGAAGGGTTTGGTAATCAGATAAATCTGTGCCGGGACCGAGGATTGAGCCCCGGACCTCAGCATAGAAGTCCGACACCTTTACTCCTAGACCGCTAGGTCACCTTGTTTATTTGAAACGTGCGTGGGCCCAGAGCGCACCCGGCCGCCGTACGTCGGGCCGGATGAACGCTTGAGCAGCGTGACCTCCTGCCTAAGCTGACTGTGGCTGAAGAATCCACGGAATTACATCTCACTCACAGGTCTCACTTTGATAAAATTGCAGAGCTGCTTCGCTTTGCTCTTCACGCCATCTTGGGGTGTTAGTTGTCGTTTGGCGCAATTCTGCAACTTACCTACCCGCTTGGTATATCTGGGTGGAGTTCTGTTTGTATATAAAAGGCCATTCCTCGATGCACATATTGTATTTTATTGTTTCAATTCGACGGAGGAACTTCTTGGTCGTAATACTACATCGGTGAACAAAGCAACTGGTTATCACGATGTGTGCGGCGTTGATCTCACCTTCATGTCGCAGAAGAAGCCACGGCTGTCAATATGAGTATTGGTATTAGGAAATAATGCTAGAGTTTTAGTACTTTTTTTCTATATCCATTTGACATTGATATTGTGTCAGAGTTTATGACTGGTTTTCTATACCCATAGGCATATTTTAGTGTTGTAGAGTTATTACTCTCTTTGAATGTCCATAAGATATTATTGTTATGTCAGAGTCTCTGATGGGTTTTTATATGCCCATAAGACATAGTTTTCAATGTTAGTCTAATGTTCTTTTTCTATGTCTATATGACATAGTATTGCTTATCAGAATTTCTGATCTTTTTTTATGTCCATGAGGCATAGTTTTGAATGATGAGCTTGATGCTCAAATTAACTAGGTCAATAGGACATGATTTAGTATGACAGTGTTTCTGACTTTTTCTATGTCTATAAGACAATGGTGTTATATTCTAGGGAAAAGTTATGACTCCCTAAACTGAATGACCATGCTTAGGATAGCTTAATGGTGAAAATCAAGCTATCTAACGCTTTGTTTAGTGACCTAATTAGGTTTGTGACTGAAATAAGACCTTATTATTTATCTTTAGTGTACCTATTTGACGGTGTGATACCTGTGGGAGCGATCATAGTTCTTAGTAGTGGCCCGTGGTGATAGAGCGTAGTCTCCGGCCCTTTTCAGGTGCCGTTTGTATTAGTTAATATATTTATTGTTTGCACTAGTAACAGTGTGCCCTAGCTAGGGTGAGAGTATAATTATACTATTGATTGTCCAGGTAGTACTAATTAGTAATAGTTCGGCCATAGTATCTTTACAGCCTAGTTTCTTGGTATTTCGCCATTTACTATTTACAAACTGATAGGTCATTTACTAAGTTATTAATTTTTGTGTTACTTAAATCACAATGGAATTAACTCATGCCAGATAGTTCATTTAACTACCATAGTAGTAACTCTTTAAAATTGCCACCGTGTTGAGGCAGACGCTCCTTCTTAGCAGAATGTGCGTTAGTTCTAATTTGTATAGCTACTTTACTCAATAACAGAATCAACATTGCTTCTGTTTATTCCTAGTTACCTAATAGTTTACTTTAATTCTTCCCTGATGAGATGTATACGTTTATGGTAGCTGATTTAATTTCTCTAAATCAGCCAAGTACTGTTTATTCTAAGACCCATTTAAACCTTATGTGATACTAATAAAATGTTTGGCTATAAATAAACTGATTTTCTAAATTGGTATATTTATATTATGATTGTTTCTTCTCATCCTATTTTAAATATGTTGTTTTACTTAAATCGTCTCTTCTTCTAATAAATAGGAGAAATGATAATACAAAAGCTGGGGGATGTGTGATGCATCTGTTTTAAGTAAAAATAAGCTTATATGTGATATAATGTTGAAAATAAACAGTTCATCAAGTGTTAGTTAAATATTCCAATTATATTTTTTTATCATTGATTCTTTTACCCTCAATGTGGAGCATAGTGCCACAGTAATGCTTAATTACTCCAGTTATTCCTTGTTGCAGTTTCCATGATAGGTCAATTTCAGATGGAGCAGGTTATGAAAGGTACTTTTCCATACCTTTAATGGATCTTTTTCATGCTAAAATATACATGAGACTGACTTCCCTACAAAGGAAGTAATGATACGGATTTTTATTGCTCAATAAGAATCAATTAATTTCATATGAGTTTGAAGCCACAATCATCGGTCTCTGAGGTGAGCGAGATACATAAATGATATCTAAAAAGAATCTATTTTCTGTGTGTGATAAATGGGTCTATCTTTAGCATAAATAAATTGTTTGTCAAATTTAATTTAATTTTGGTGTAAAATGACGTAAATTTTAGACAAGTACATAATATGTAAGCGCGATTATAAATTTTATACAAGTACATAATATGTAAGCGCGATTATAAATTTAAAAAAAAATGTGTTAAATGTTTCGTCTGGACGTCTCAAGACTTGGATGTGGCACGCCTTAGTTAAAATACTGAATACTGGCTGCGAATAACAAAATATTTCCTCTTAGAAAAGAAAGACACAAAAAATACTCGAACCTTATTATCCTTTTTTTGACGTTTCTAAATAAATTAGCGTACATGTGAAATTAGTTATAGCTTATCTCTGCCTGAGTAAATATCCTTTTTCCACAGTAAAAAAAAATCCAATCCCTTGACTCAGTTGGCAGCGTGTCTGACTTACTGAGCTAAGGGTCTCAGGATCTATTCCCAGTGAAACCTAAAATAAGACCTTTTTAAATGTGGGAACAAGGGCTGGGTGTTGTGATTGTTCTATATTCAATTTAGTCAGTAATTCATGAGCTGATATAATCAATTTGTGCAGTTAGTGCACGTTAAATACCTTCAATCCATATATATAATTTTATACGCCCATTTCCGGTAATATAAATTACGAGGAAACGACAGAATAGATTCTAACAAACGACCACTCATTTTAACGGATAGGAGTTCCAGGATGTTGTGAAAAATAGTAGTTTTTCACTAAGGCCCAATTCTCACAGGAATTTTCAAATTTTAATTCCTTGTTTAGTCACTATGGAAACCGTTATTTGCTGCATGGCTGTAAATCTCTAGATAAAATATATCTCTTTAGCTAAGAAATAATAGATCAATCTTTATTTGTTGGTCTAAACACATCACAATTTTCTCTTTGGATGAATATTTCTTTGTGGATTCTGGTCATAATACATATAAATTGAGATGCATAAACTGGGGAAAAATTTATTTTTTATTGAAATGTTGTTATCGTTAATTATCATTTAAATCAATAATATTGAGCATAATTCAAAAATTAAAAGGTTAAGTTGTTAAATTCATGAAAATATTGTCTACGTTTGGTTTCACGCATGATAAAATGATGTTTAAATATGTTTTGTATGTATTATAAGCTCAAAACCGATAAGATGATGTTGAATAATATTTAAAAATAGCAATTTTAACTATTTAAGTATGAGTTTTTATGTTCATTATTTTTTCAAATAATGGGTTTTGATGTTCATTTTTGCAACTAGTAACACAATACAAATGCAAAAGTTAGGATATTTCTTATTATACCTCTTAATTTTGAGGATATTATATATAAAAGAGTAATGTTTTGTGGATCCCATCTAAATTTTCACATTATTACAAATAAAATAAGTTAGGTTTTGTTTCTATGTTGATACTTAATTATGAGGGAATAATATTTCAAAGAACCATTATGTTTTGTGTACCACATCTATATTTTTACATTTTCTTTTTCTATCCGACACTCTTTCACAGTCTTACACACACACACACACATACACACACACACACTCACACTCTCTCTAACACTTTATCCCTCTTTTTTATACACACTCTACCTCCACTTACACTATCTGTCACACAATTTATCTCAGATTAACTTTGTCATAATCTATTGAACGTTCTATTTCTTGAACGCTCTCTCACAAACACTCGCTCTCTCTCTCAAACTCCTCTCACTCTCTTTCTATTTCACTCTCACTATCTATTTCAATCTCACTAGTTCTATCTTAAACGCACTCCCTTTCTCAAAAACTCGCATGCTCTCTCAAACATTTTTTCTCTCAAACTTACTCTCCCAATTTCTCTCCCTACTTCCCTCTCTACAACACTCTCTCTTTAACTCTTTCTCACTCTAATTTGATAAGCCCGTTTGAAGTTATATATATTACTAGGAAATGGCTAAACATATTTTGACAAAATAACCTCTTATTTTAAAGGTTAGGGATTTAGGATGTCGGGAAAAATAATAGTTTCCAACAAAAAGCTGACTTTCTAAGAGAATTTTCAGCTTTTCATTCTTACATCCTCATGGAAACTCGGTTTTATGTACGTATGTATATGTAGATAAAATATTTTTCTCTGGTTAAAAATAATATCAACTCAACTCAAATCTATTGGTATGGTGCAACAAATAGAAAGATTAGTGCTGTTATTTGTAAATCTAAGCCCTATTAAACAAATCGATTATATCATGCTATATATATATATATATATAGATAGATAGATAGATAGATAGATATATCTATATACATAGATATATAGATATATCTATATACATAGATATATAGATATATCTATATACATAGATATATAGATATATCTATATACATAGATATATATATATATATACATTCTGTGTACGTAGGGCCCCATTTGTACAATCATTATTTGTGTACATCACCAGAGAAACTATTATTTGTGTATAGTTGTATATGGATGGATAAATTAATATTTATTTTTGGTTAAAAGTATTAACTAATTTTTACTTGAGTGTTTTGGTGCAACAAATAGAGAGCTGGAAGAGGGGTCACTTTAAAGTTCTCATCGTGGTTTGAGGGGGGAAAATAAACGTTTTGATTCAAATTAGACAACAAGAAATCTATGTAAATTTTATAGCCTTTGATGAGTAAACTTTTAGTTAGAAACTCGAGTGAATGCTTTTTATAGAGATATTTTCCCAATAAAAAGTTTAGAAAACAATTTAGTTATTTAATCTGCAGAAACCACTGTAACAATCCACTAGTAATAATTATAAACAGCGATAACAATTAGGAAACACAGACATACATTTTTGTGCCAAACATTGATAATAACTAACTAAAATGATAAATTTTTAAGTTTAGATTTTATTTATCAAACGTGACACATGAGGATCACATACATGACATTTTAATGTATGAAAGTAGTTTTAGCTAACTTAGTTCAACTAACATTGTTCTTCCAGCGATGTTCTTATTGTATTGACGGTGTCTTTATCACTGTTATACAAGTTTGATACTTGATTTTCAAACAAAACCAAATTGAGTTTTTTCAATCCAGAGGAGATCTGGGTCAAACCCACTATTTTACGTTTACGAATCTTAATTTTACCTACAAGCTACACATCTCTAATTTGAATTATAATTTTAGAACAAAGTATATAACTTAATTATAATATACATACCTCATCACACAGTTTCTTTACGAGGTATGCGAGAAACTATGCATATAGCTAAAAAAAAATACCTAACTTTCTCTAAACGTCCCTAACCTTGGATACATTCTTCGCTTCAACAACATCCATACACCGAGTCATACATTCTCTTTTATTCCTTAAGCCATTAATTTTTCTCTTCTTAGCACATTGGTTTACATAAATTACCTACCTACCTATCCCTTCCTTTTGGTCCACACACTTGACCTTCATATATTGGCTTCGTAACTTGATCCACACACATTCTTTCAACATGTCCAAAGCAACGTAAGACACTTCTTTCAAATGATTCACTGTCTAACCGCATTCCCACAACCCCCATTCATTACTGACTCTGCCTATGCGAGGTTTTACACTCACATTTCTAAGATATATCATTCCAACCGTATTCATATTGATCTTATGTTTCTCTTGACAAACACACGCTTCACATGCATAAGACAATGTTGACATTAACACACTTTTATGTACTGCCACCTTCGCCTTATTCGATACTACTTAATTCTATGCAATAGTCCACCAACATCCAACTACTTTCCGAGATGCATTCACCAATGTCAATGTCACTACAAATCCTTTCGTTTTTACAGAACATTCTGCCCAGATTTACAAAATAATTAACTTGTTCAAACAGTTTTTCATTTATGCTAAGCTGACAATCATTTTCTGATCCGTTCTTATCAAAAACTATCACCTTAGTTTTGGAGTTATGAAGATCCATTTTTCCTGTCACCACATTCAAATGATTTAATGCATTTTGCAAGTCACTTTCATTCTCAGTTATTAATACATCATCGCCATATAACAGAACATTCACTTTGTCCAATTGTATACTAACTGCGTCCTCACAAGAATCCCTCATACAATTATCCATGAAAACATTAAACAACCATGGAGACATAGCACAACCTTGTATACCATCCTGTTCAATATCAAAACCATTTGCTCAAAAGTCCATCCAGCCTAAAGCACGCTTTACTTTCACCATACCCCACAATAATGGTCTTTACTAACCATGATTTCACACCATACACTTTCAAAATATTCTGTAACATATTCCTATTCACTCTATCGTACGCTTTATCCATATCCACGAATAAACAATAAAATTTCCTTTTTACTGCCACAGTATTCAATAACGTGTTGCAATCCAAATATCTTGTACATGCATCCTCTACCTGGAATGAAACTACTTTGCACACCTTAAATCTTGTCCGCAGTTATTTTTCGCGCAACCTGTCAGTTAAAATTCTCCCGAAAACTTTGCCTAGATTTTCAACAAACTAATTGCCCTATAATTTCTTACATTTACTCTTACTGCCTTTATATTATATAATAATAAAAACAATAATATAAATAATATCGAATAGAAATAGTAGCGTATATTAATATTTTATTTAATCTTGAATATTTCTATTTTTTCTTTACAGTCTTGTGTACGATATTTTATTGAATACTCAAGTCTAGAATATTTTAAGGTATTCTATAAAATAAAGGATGCAAGATTTCAAGAGTTCGATAATTCAAGGGTTTGAGGATGCGAATTTTTGAGGATTCTAGGCATCTCTGGTTTAAAGTATAAATGTTGGCTACGTTCCACTATTAACCATTCTTTGGTTCTGTTTGATACATAGAACACGTTGGTGACTTTCCTTTGTTGTACTATTAAACATTGTGTTCTTGCCACGACATATTCCCTGTTTTCACATGTACTTACGCCTTTTATTCGACCGTACGGTCATTGTTTGCTCCCTCTATATCTCCCTCCCCACTGTCGTACAGAAATGTTGGTCATGACAAAAGGTGCAGTTTTCACACAAGATGGACAAGCTAATTATTGTGTGTTTGCTTCGTCGTCTAGCGGATGGTCGTCTCTTCTTCGTTCCTCGACAACAATGCAGGCTGAGTGACGAGCTAGGGAAGTAGTAACAAAATACAATTCTAAAAGTAGACAACAAGGCAGCCTTGCTTTTAATATATTGGTCGTGTCGTCCGGATATTTAAAAATAAACACTGCGCCTTTTTATTGAATATTTTTAATTGTTTTGGTTTAAATATCACTATATCACATAAGTGTAATTTAAATAACGAGTAATAAATGATTAAAAACTATTTAAAAAAATGTTTTTATAATTAGGATTCTATTTATTAACGAATTTTTTTCTAATGAAGTACATGTAAAATATTTCACTTAATTTCTACATAATGTTATTTAATAGGTCTGTTTTTGACTAAGATTAACTCTAATGATACCCACATTGGGGGGAACGTGTGCAAAAGAGTCAGTATAATCCTGACTATTTTTCCAATGATGGGAAGATTGACGTTTGAAACCCGGCAGGAAGCAATAAATTGGTATTTCGTACATGGTTTCCTACCCTACCTCTGCGCAAACCTGAGTACATTTTCATTCAAAATACTTCTTTATTTCTTCCCTATATTTGCAAGTAACTGGGTAGCTATAAAGGATATTAAGACGAAGAGTGTTAAGTTAAAATGTAGTATATTTCAAATTAATAACATAAATTGTAAATAAAATCATTGTTAGAAATAAATGTGTTGTTATTATAATAGTTAATTTTGTGTTGTTCAAGATATACTGTACATTGCACAAAACTGTTCTGTTTGAAATGTGGACTATATGCTAACTTCGTATAATCCAGTTTTACAATGACAGAAAGGTCGGTATTTGAATAAGGATAAAGTTTATTAAGGGTACATTTTCCAAAATAGCTCGCCAATTGGGGTACATTTCTCCTAAAATTTAACTTTACCTATCCCTACTAAATTATAGTTGTAAAATGGATATAGCTTTGACGCAGAGTAGTAAGATTCATATGAAAAAACAAACAAAATCATGTAATTAATATTAACTAAAGCCAGAAAATATGCCACAAGTCTAAAATATTTATAAAAATACTAAACAGTATACGTATGATCTACATTGCTTGCATTAAACCACATATCGAACTAATCAACAATTTCAAATGCTAAAAAAGAATGAAACTTCAATGTCAGTGTTTTATGTTTACGAAGATTCAAGAATAAATACGTACTCGCCCCAACCCTCCTCATCCGCGCACTCCAGCGCAAATTCCGTTTCATCTTACGTAGCCACAATACCAGCCACGATTAATATTCACTTCTTACAACAAATTTTTTGAAACTTCTTCACTAGCTGATAGGCTTGTTTACCAAGGTTCCCTGAAAAATAGGGAGTAAAATAGGAGACAGTCCTGTCTTGATCAGATGAATAAATCTTGATTTTTTTTTGAAACAAACAAATTGACAGAAAAATAAACCTTCTAAAATTGATTATTTTGAGTTATTATTGTTTATATTACCCAGAAGGAAAAGAAAACACCATACAAATTCCAATACACATAAAAAGCTAGATGGTGTAACCGTTCCTAAAGTGGGGAGTATATAAATTAGGTTTGTTCTTTTATAATAAATAAAAATTAATCACAAGGAAAACTAGTCAAATCTTATATCATTTATAAATATTAATCCTTTATTAATAAAAAAATGTGTTACATAAGTTAAAAGTAGGACGACAAAAACACAATATCAAAATAGAGATTATAATCTAAATATGTGTTAAAAACTGAAATTTGCTTTGAATATCAAGCTATAACTTCTCAATACACAATATATTATGTACTCTCGATTATTGGTATTATAAATGATAATTAAAAAAGAAAGAAAAGTAACATAGCATACAAAATTGGTTTTAAAGAATTAAAACAAAAGAAAGTTACGTAAAAAGGTAAGAGTTTACAACAGAGAAAAAACTCTTCCTTTTAATGGGATGATTAATATTTTTGTCTTAATATGTATCCATGTAAATGTAACAAATCACATAAAGATTTTGAATGTTACTTATGTGTAAGTTTGATTAGTTATAAAAGCACGATTTGCTTATTAATGTGAATATGAAACAATCAACACAAAATATAGTTTCTCTTTGAATTTAAGATTAAATACATTCTTTAACTACCCTTAGGAGTGCAGTTGATTTGGCGATGAATTAAGATTAAATATAATCATACATACATGATTTGTTGATATTTCTAAACTCCTCGTTGCCAATAAGATGTAAAATTTAGATTTATTCATTGAAAACTAATATATTTGAATTAAGGCATATTTAAAACGTAAATGTAGAAACACTATCAGTCAGTTACTCGACATTTCTTTGCTCGATAGCGAGAAAGCATTAGAATATAGCTTACCCTTCATCCTTAAAAATAAATAATACAACATAAATTTCATCTGGATCCGATGAGTACTTTTTGAGTTCACCAGAAACAAACATAATAAATAGAACGTACAGAATAATTTACAGTTTTATTATATGCGTATATTAGTTTAACACATTACCTAACTAATTACAGATTCAACTCCTTGATCACAATTTAATTATATTTAGTAATAGCCAATAGCCAATTTACTATTCATTATATACATTATAAAATATAGATTTTAAAAAAATATTCAATTGGTTTAATCTCACTAAACCTTAAATTAATCGAATAGTGGAGTATATTAAATAAATTATGGAAGAGAGAAAAGTTTTTAAAATGTACTTTTTCAACTCAACAAAATAATTCGAATCTCTTTCATCCTGGTTTGACTGAATCCGATTTAATATGTTATTTTTTCGTGTGTACTCTAACCGTCAAAAATATGATTTGTTATTAAACAAGATATATATATGTTGTTTAATAACAAATCATATATATATATACACACACATATTCAGTATTTCGTACTATACCAAGCTACGTGTCATGTGTATAATCTAGAATGGGGGAGGTAGTGAAGAGTAAAACATTTCTCGGCTCAAAATTACATCGTGTTACAGACACACCATTCCCATAAATATTTTATAGAAACGGAACCCATCTCATGAACCACTTTGTGCATTGAAGAACACGTTTGGACACAGTTAATCAATAGTGGAATGATGAATGGAACAAACAAGTGACACGGAATAAAGGGAATGGGAAGTAGCACTAACCCACTCATAAATGATAGTATTTTTAACTAGATATTTAAAGTAGTTGTATTTTGGCTAAGTACAATGTATTTTTCTGTTTTTTCAAAGGGATTATGGCATTTGGAATATTTACAGGCCCAACATTAGTGCAGTTATACAAAAATCTGGGTAACCTTGCGGTCTAGGGGTAGGGTGTCAGACTTCAGTGCAAGGGTCCAGGGTTCAATCCTCGGTCCTGGCACAAATTTATCTGATTACCAAACCCTTCCTTTCACCTCTGACAAGACATCTTGTGAATGTGGGGAATACCAGGCCTCCACCGTGGTTCGGATTCCACGTTAAACTGTAGGACCTCCATTCCATCTCACAATCACCCTACCATTACAAATTAACGTAAGTGCGTATAACAAGAACGGGTAGTAAGACGCGGTGCTAATAATAATAATAATAATAAGAAGAAGAATATATAAGAATTCCATTTCTCATTCTAAGTCTCTGATCAAGCATATTTAAATATAAATTGTTATAGTTTCTTCATAAATGGATAAAGAAATATAATAAATACTTATTAATTATAAGATATTTATATGATTGCTAAATGTGAACTTTCTTAACAAAAAAGCTAACATAAGCACCTGACTTATTTGTTGGCTCACTCAAGAACTCAGTACAGTTTATATTTAATTCAATAATATATTTTTGTCATTTTTTGATAATTTGACATCTCAAAATAATACAATTAATATTTACCTTAATTTTAACTACCTTAATATTTTTTTTTTATAATATGTAGTGGTGACGTGGTGATCCCTCCTCATCCCTTTATATCACCGCGCAGTTGTTTGGCGCAGCGCTTGAGTGTGGTTGCTAAACCAGCCGCTAGAGCAACGCTGCTTGAGGTGGGAGGTGACTCTTCATGCACCGGGATCCTCTTGATGTGGCTTGCTTGCAAGGTGCAAGGTGTGGCCAGATCAAGGAAGAAGAATAGCTACAATGTCTATCAATAACTCTGTTCGGACAATAAACCACAATATAAAGTGCAAAGTCTTAGCTTCTATCAGTGGGTTGCAAGGCTGAGTTTTGCTTAACAAAAAATTCAATATTAAAGAGTAAGCTTAGAGAGAGTAAGTCTCATGTCAAATATAATATTTACCTTTTGCAAACATTAATATTGGACAACTTAAAAGGTATATAGCAATAAGAAATAAGTTGAGGCTAATACTATTATTTAAAAAAAAAAGAAATCTTAGTTTTTTTTATCAAGTAGTTTTGAGTTTATCAATAAGTCTTAGCCTATAGCCCATATTTTATTTTATAAATTGGTCAAACTTAATTGTATGCAACATTTATGGCACAGGTCGTCATTAATTAGAATATTTTGACAAACCAATTTATACAATTGTTTAATTTTTTTAAGTTAATTTTTAGTAGGCCTATAGCTATAATATTTAAGCTTTAACAAGGATAACTTTTATTTTAGCTTTAATTTGTGACAGTTTGTAATCAAAATAACCTTTTGAAATAAAAAATTAATAAGATAAAACATGATAATATCATGTTAATCATTTAATACTTGAGTTATTTAAGATATCTTATATAGTTGAAACGTTTAATTTGATCAAATTTTTTTATGCAATATTTACGGCATATTTTTTTATTAATTAAATAATTATTTCAACAGAACCTAATAAAACGAATAACAGTTGTGATGTTCTTGTTGAACTCTAAAATACTATATTAAAACATACGAATATCTATTATAGCCATGAAGTGGTATATAGTGGCAATCTTTGCTCCATGACTACTGGGTTCAATGTTGCAAGCTTGTTTCGTATAGGAAGGCTTGTATTTATGCTCTTCAAACGTTAGAGATGAACGAGCTGGTGATGTATGGATGTAAGAGAAGGGGGGAAGGGCAATGAAGGGGGTATTTTTGAGGTAATGGTAGCAGAGGTAGAAGGAAGAAGAATGGTTTAGGAGATCAGGGATGACCAATAAACATATCTTTGCTGACCGCATTTGGCCTACCAGGGAAAATCATTGTATTCGACCCACAACGCTAATTTAAATCATGGCCAACATGATTCATTAGTAAGTGTGACCAAGTATTCAACGTGATCAATAGTTATTCAAGGGTGAGTCTGGTTAGATTCTAATTATTGTTAATTAGATATATAACTATTATTTATAAATATGTTTGCCCTGATAAAAAAAAGTTTCTTTATTTAGGGACATAATTTCATAGTATAAATACTACAAGTTAGTTATATTAGTGACATGTGCTTAGATAGTACATTTAAATATCACAAATTACAAAAAATATTGGTTTAAATGGGTCTTGTTTTAGAGTCTGTTAAATAATTATAAAGTTTTTTAGGTTCTCGTCTGTTTAGTAATATAATCGGATCTAATTAAAAAGATTCTTATCTTACGTATTTAAAAATCAATTCTATATATATTTTCAAGTATCCATACGCAAAGTCATGTGGTATTTAGCTGCTACTTAAGAAACATGATATAGATCTAGATGGATGCATGATATTAGTGCGATATTAGTAATATACATAATCAATTTTTACTACTCTTTATCATTTATTATACAGTATATAGAGTTGGTCCAATGGAGATAAGATTGTTTCTTGTTTTAGGCTAGTCTATTTTGAAAACATTGTGTAGTTAGACTTCTTCCATTAAACAAGGCAAATACACACTTAAAAAACATCGAAAAGACTAGATAGTCTAACCTTTTCTTGAATTACGTTCCTAGCTATGAACTCAAACTAATTGGATGCTTTTTATTGGCAAGATTGCTGACATTCCTGTAAACACTGTCCTCATTAAAATTTTCTCATTTAAACAGGATTAACTGAAAATAATGGTTAAGAAAAAAATTATTGTATTTTTGTCTAATTTTTTTAATCTTTTCTCTCTTTATATTAAAAACCATCCGTATTTAACTCGACTATTGTGATATATTTGAGAAAGGTAGAATTTAGATTAAATTTACCCACCCTCGCATGGCAGGACAGAGAGTAGGAAACTGTTGGGGTAAATCTACCCTTGTTACACTCAGATCCTGCAGGATTCAAAGCTCTAAATTTAAAGTATAGATATACCAGACTGTATGAGCCTAACGTTTAATCCACGTAAACACTGATTCTGGTAACTTTATAGTTAAATAAAAAATAGTATTATTTATCAAACAAATAATTATTAGTTATAAATGTAGACATATTTTGTATATGGTGCCGTTTGTTTTTAGTGTAAAATATTAAATTTAATCAAATACTTGTAAATAAATAGCGAGCTAATCAGAAATAATGGTGATTTCTTTTCATAAATAGTTTTTAAAATGATTTACTATTAAGTAAACACAATGATTCACGAATATAAACAAAATAAAAAATCAACACCACTTCTATGATTTATAACCAACTGTCTAAAAACCGTATCCGATAATCCGACTATCATACATTATAAGGTGGTAATGTCAGCTTATAAAAAGCTAACATTACATATTATAAATCATGCGTAAACATGAATATACTTTCATTATCGATGTTATACCATGAAACATCAATAAAATATTTGTGTATGTATGTGTGTGTGTGTGTATAAGGGCTTTCCGTTTTATTATTTCCGCCATGTCTTAATACCCGCCCGAGCTATCCACAGTTTATTAAACTAATGAGGTAGGAATGAAAGAGGTAAAATATTGAGGAAATGTATTCACACTTGCTTGGAGAAAGAGTAGAAAATCACTAAGGGAAAACATTTCTCAGTACAACCAACTGAGGTTGAAATACTGTATAATCCAGACGTTTGCAAACCAGACAAAACGAGTCTGATGCCTTATTCCACTGGCTGAGCAATGTGGGTGTTATATTAGATGCATCCTTACTTTATATTGACCCCAAGGAGAGAGAAGTATTGTTATCATAAAAAAAATTGAAATCAAGATTTCGATAAATGTCCATGTTTTATGATTTCTTGAAACAAAAAAAAATGTGTTTTTTCACAAAGCTGTCTGTGTGTCTGTATATCAGCCTTGCAAGCCAAAACTATTTTACCGATTGAGGTTACACTTGGTATCTAGAGTTTTTATAAAGTCCACAAGAATATTTTTTTTAAATTAGATATTCAATCCTTGAATAAAACTTAGTTTACTGAAGGTCAAGAAGAGAAAAAAAAACTTGAAAAATGATTGAAATGATTTTGATTACATTTTGTATCTAGGCATTGTTTAACGTTATTAACAAAATTACAGTTATATGTTCCCTCTGAAAATTAATTTTATAAAGTATACATTAAGTGTCAATTTTGCCCCAAATATTTTAAATACGAAATAGCTTATCATTGTAGAAATTATAGTAATCTACTATTATGAATAGTTTTTTAACACCTTGTTTAGGAAATATACATAGTATTTCATTTTAAACATATTTTTATAAAACCAATAGTTTCTGAGCTGTAATATAATTTATTATATATATATTCAGGTCTTTGAAATGTGAAATCGATTGTTATGCTATTTGGTGGACTGAGATGTTCCTCTTTTCTTTATATTTCTCTGATTGCTTGTACTATTTCATCTACAATCTTTTGATGAATGTTTCTGTAACAGTGTCTATTATTTTGTTTAACCAAAAATTTTCTGTGAGGTATTGGTTCAGTAACGGGGTCAAACTAAGCCTCGTGAATGAGAAATTACTTGAATAAATAATTTATATAGAAAATTGAGATTAACTGCCTCAGAGCTCACCGTGCTGACCACATGACACCCTTTATCCGCAAATGTTGGCACTATTTTCACCAACATATGCCAGCTGATAGGATGATATAGTTTGCCTTTGGGCTAACACCATGGGGTTGTTTTATTAAAAAAAATTTACAAGTTTTTTTAGTACATCTCTTTATATTAAGAATAAAGAGAGATAAATCATATATTTTGTTTTAATTATTAGGGTTATATCTGGTTGCTTTTCTCGATATTGATGTCGAACGATAATGTGCTTAAATCGCACAGTGTCTCTCTGTATCTTGACGATGAATCCTGGACCATCACTGGCTGTGACAACCCGTGACCAGATGTCATATACCGAGGGTGACCTGTCCACGGAGAGGGCGTGGCCTCGTAATGGACGGTGAATTACTGCATAACGCGATGCCCGCTCGCCAGATCACGGTGCCAGTTATTTATGACTGTTTAATGATGTAGCAAAATGGAGAGCGAATGGTATCCCTGGAATGACCTTTATCAACAACCGGCCGAACATGTAACATATACTATAGGCGATTAAGAAAAAAAAAGTTATTTGGTTATAATTTACGATTCTATCGTTTGGTCCGCATGTTTTGAGGTCCGCATTGTTTTCGATTGTTTTTGTACTTGTTTGTTAGGTTTAGGAGCGATGTGTCCATTGAGTCATTGCTTGTGATTTATTCATAGGATAGAATTTATTTAACATACTCCTTTTTGACACACACCAATGTGCACGTGGTCTAAATGTCAAGCTAATTTATTTATCTACTGTCTTTATTTTGAGACATTCTGGCGAAGTTAAGGCTAGTTTGCCTTGTCCTACACTTAACCAATTAAGCTAACAAGCTTATAATAACAATAGTAAATACAAAAATGTTTACTAAATTTTAAATATAATCATTAGATTACCTCCATTCATTCTTTCATTCATCCCTTCATTCATACAATTATTCCAACATATATTTATAGACAGCTTTATTTGTAAGGCTTACAAAAGCATTAAAAGCTATATTCTGCTTGAAATAATATTCCGTTTGAATGAAGATTTGAAATCAGCATTCCACACCCGTGATGCTGCAAATGTGAGTGAACACGAATAAGATTCAGACTTATAAATAAGGATACTTATAAGGATAGAGCTCTTAGCACGTGTATTAAATTTGTGCTGATTATTAAATAAATTAAAATTGGTTGCTTAGTAATGCGGTGAAGAAATCAGTAGTATCATGTGTAGGAGATAGAGGGAGTGAATTGTCCGCCATTCATTTAGTCATAAACACTTCAGTTTGTCAAATTATTTATAATTAATGTGGTATTGGTACATAAGTTCATAAATAAATCGAATGTATGTATTCTGTAGTCGATGTAGTCTTTGTGCAAAAATAATATGCTAAAATGTTATCAAAGTGGACTGCAAAAAATATTATGTTTGTATTTTCTAAAAGTTTCTTCCTACCAATTTCTACTATACGCTTAAGGGATAAGGCTGAGAAAAGTATAATTTAGAGTAAATGTATTCACATTCCCGCGGAGGAATAGAAAGAGACAAATTAAGGAAAAAAAGCCCCGGCCAAAATCATACCAAACGAGTTTGACATTTAATTCGTGTGCCCGCCGGTGTGGGTCATAAATCTTACTGAACCACTTGATTATTCGATGATGGATGTTGGTGTAGAAAAGCTCACCAGACAACAGTATATTAATGTTAAAATGGCTTATTCTCATTAGCGAATCGTTCAATTTGAATTACGTGCATCGAGTTGGGGTGAAGATCATGGGTTGTAAGCTCGTTAGTTTCAAGAGGAAAGTCCTGATGCAACACAATATCGGTGCAGGGGAACATATATTGTGAAGTGACAAGTGGTGGTGACCATGTGTAGTATCACTACCGATTTAACGAGCGTCTAAAGGCTGTTTTCAGTAATCTATGGAGCTGTTGAGTGAGAAGAGAACCATTTTGGACGGGATTTTTCGGTACAAAACAAATTGAGTTCGACGTATTCTTATGAAGAACTGTGTTTTGCATGACCTCATAGAAGGCAAAGTTGAGGGAAAGAAGAGCTTAGGAAGAGAAAGGTTTCAATTTTGGACAAATTGAAGGAAATAAGAACATTCAGGGTTTTGAAGGTGGAGGCAGAAGACACTGCGCATTGGTGGTCTAAAGCTCACTGACAAAAGGAATCAACCTGTCGTAAGACAGAAAACCAATAGTTATAACGGAGTTTTATGTTTCCCTTTCGTATTAACATGAAATGGAGATTAAGCTTCATGGTTAATTGCGCTACTATATTTTAGTTATTAGAAGCATTATTGCTCTTGTGTCGGCAAATATATGATTTAATTCACTAAGACCCAATTTGGTGATTGCAAGGTATAACGCGCTACTCACGCAATAGACTGTACTGCCGATGACAGGGAGATTGAGGTTTGAATCTTGGTCGGGTGAACTGAAGATGCTTTTTCCGAAATGATTTTCCACGCTATCTCTACTATATGTGAGTATTATTTCTCTAAATATAGCCTTAATAATCTCCAAAACAATTAGAGTAATTAGTACATAAGCGTATAACCTAAACGTATAATAAGACACGGCTCTAAAAAAATTGTATTGGGTTTATTGATTTGTAGTATATGTACAGGTTTTTTGTCAACAGATTAGTGTTGTAGTCCATAGTATTTTATTTAATGAGTTATTTAGTCAAAAACCACTATTTATATACAGATATTTTAAACATTTTGGTGCAGCCACTACTCACTTAGAATATCCGCATATTAACACTAATGAAGCCGGTAAGAGTAATCCACGCATTTTAAATTAAATACATTTACAAATGAGTTGAGATTATGTGAAAATCAATTTATTAAAAAAACCTCTAGTGGGATTTGATGAGAAAGTTTGGGATTAGATCTATAAAAGTGTAATGAGGATGATGTTTCGTATAATCACTGTTCCCCTTTTTATCTCTCCTCGAAAATGCGGTTACACCCCCTTTAAATTATCATTTGTTCAAGACTATCCGTGTAAATATGTAGATAGACTAGGCGTGTAGTAAGACGTGAAGCACGAAGATAAAAATTTTGATTGAAAACATATAAATAAACAATAAATTTATTTGGGTCATAAAATTACCCATAAACTAAAATAACTGATATGTCTGCTAGTACCATAAATATATATCATCATTTCAGTGAATTAAGGCATTCACTTTATCATAAACTTGTTATCAGGTTAATTATAATTTTAATGAATTTTTTTCATATTCTGCATTGGATTTGGAAATTCGTGAGCTCAGTTATAGATTACTTCTACTTCTACATGTCTCAACATTTTTCCATTCAAGAAAAGGTTTTCAAAATTATTTATGCGTGCCGTCTTTTTTGAAGGGCAGTATCATCGCAATGCAGAATTTATTATCGGAATGTTGACTGTGATTTTTCAAAACCACTAAAACTATAGTTTTCAATTACCTTAATATTTCTGTGGGATCTTTTAAAAAAAGTAATACATTTGTTTAAAAAACTATAAAATTACTTTTATAACAATTTAATTTTACTAAAAATTTATACATTTAACGTGAAACGTCATAAAAAAATGAGCTTCCGTAATTTACTTTTGTCAAAAAAATTCTAAAATTTTCTTAACTTAATATATAAAGCTTTTAATTTTATAAGTACATGTTAGTAATTTTCTCCTCCATTTGACTTGAACAATAATTAGAAATAATAATGGATTATTAAATAGCGCGGTAATTTTGTATGGATTGAATGTACTGTATTTTAGCGCCTCGACAGGCGTCCCCTTTAAAGTAGGGGTTGTAGGTAACGTGAGAAAAATTAATATTTTTTGCAGTTTTATATGAAACATCATTTGGTTAGAGAAAATAAAATATTGCTTCAGTACAAACATGAAATTGGTATTTTATTCCATTGGTGATATTAATAGTTAACAGTTTTAGAGTAACTAAACTAAAGTTTGGTCAAGCTAAATAGCTTGATTTGAAATTAAGAAAAGGTCCCATAGACACAATAAATAATAAATGGTAAGAGGATGGTCTGTGAATTATATTAGCAGATGGCTAACACTCGGGTGTCAACACAAAGTTGTACTATGGCCGGTCCTTTCCCAGTGGGTACTGCCAGAGCACTCAATAGTACATCTACGTATACCATAACCCACTCCCTGGGGTATACATCAAATCTAGTACACACTAACTTTAAACACTTGGACTAATGAGGTGCCAACAAGGGGCAGATGAAAATACTATCTGTGCGGGCCACCATACAAAACTAGCCGTGTTCCGCCCTTTGCAGACCCAAAATAGTAACACAGAAAAAGGGGTGCCAACAAGAATGCTGTGAGATACTGACCTAGCTAGGTCCTCAAACAAAGGCGTTAAACAACCTGCTTGTAGCCATACAAAAATCCAAATAAGTGAACATGACGTCCATGGCGTCATGAGATATTGTGAAGTCATAAGGACATAAAACGGAATAAGGAACTTATAGAGAGGAGGAACCTTATAGCAAGGTCCTTATTACATAAAGAGCTCAAAGCCCCTGTATATAAGCTATGTTATGGACATAGGAAAAATATATAGTCAAACTATTTGACTAAAGAAATTATGTCAGATAGACACACAACCAAATTTAGTCATTCTGACTAAAATAGCGAGTCTGAAGGCCTTAGAAAACATTACAGATTCTTCGACTAACAGAAACACAATTACAACAAGTCTGAAGGACTTGGATATTTGTCGAATACTTGGTACGTCAGACGAGATTCCCTCGGCGTCGAGGCGGTGAGACCCACGATCCAAACATCAAGACCACCAATTTATTCTTTGGGTGCTGGTGCAGAGGTTGCTCCTTCAAGGATATAATATGATAAACTACAGTTGAATGAACCTAGGGGTCACCCGTTATAATTATACTCTATCTGACTCAAAACAGGACCAAATTTGGGCATGTAATGAAGGAAAAGGAAGGAAGGGGAAAAGGGGAATAGTGGAGAAATAGTTGCTGAGGAAGTCCACTAGGAAAGCAGCGCTCGTAGCTCGAAGCATCTAGCCAATGACAGTCCGGTCCTGCGTCAAAATTGAGTGTTCAAGGGTTCAGACGTCTTTTAAAACTGCCACAACTTCGCTTCCGCCATACTTGCAGAATAGTTTGTCAAAGCATGGTGTTTGTATCCGGGAACATCCGCTTAAAGTAAGTAGAACACAAATGATATTATTGCAGAATATATCAGTTTTAATTCTCTCCTTTGGATTCCTTTATTTCAGTTTAGTATTTTGTGCAGATTACGGTTTTAGATGTCATTTTACTTGAGTGACATGCTACACGTTTTATTCTTCAATTTGATTCAATTCATCACCACAAATCCATTAGTTGAATTTTACTTACTAAAATATCATACGTGTCACAGATTAAAAATTATAGAACCAACATAGGTGGTTGCATGGTCCAAGGCATCATTCACATTTTAGACTCGATTTACTGTGACTTAGGTTTGAATCCCGACAGAGGTGATTATTTGCTAAATAATTTCCCACTCTCCCTCAACACAGATTCAGGTTTATTTTACCTAACATTATATCTATTTAATCCCTATTCCATTAGCTTAATTAATCTATGCGTATAACATGATCGGATACTAGATTTTATGAAAAAAATAATACATTTAAGGCCTACAATAACTACCTTTATGCCTAATTGGAGTTTTTAACGTGCATGTTCTAAAATCAATGATTATATGAACACAAGATGTACTGAACAAACTTGCATAATGTCTATTAACACATGCTCCTCCGTATAAATCCATTTAATGAAGAAACCGGACAACCAGTTTACAAATGTAAAATGTCTTCGTCCTCATCACAAGGAATTAAAAAAAGTCCTCCTAGATTTATGATATATGACTCTAAACAATTACCCACGTGGCCAGGCTAAAGTGACAACTCAAACAGTTTTTGTAAATTTCTGAATCAATTTATTGAAACAATATACATTTTATGCACATTTAATATTAAGTGCGTGAATCACATGCCAATAAACTCTGATACAGTTGGCTGGAAATCGTAGATTTACACGATTATTATTGCACGTGGATCATTTCTGATTAACCATTAATGGAGAGCAAGTGTTAATTGAAATTTCTAATACTGAAAATTGTTGAACTATAAAAGAATATTTGGATAAAAACTACGTGTTTGACCTTTGTAGAATGGCTTCGCAGATAAGAACTGTGCACAAATCTTTATTCAGTCATAATAGGGTCATACTGTAGTTATTTACAAGAAACAAGAAACTTTGTCGCTTTGTCCACCATCGTCACCGCGGTAAATTTCGAATAATCATTCAAATACGAATGCACTGCTAACATTTCTGGCATATCGTAGGTCTTTTCTGTTCGCTTTTACTATCATACCTCACGTGCACACATACAAACATAGATGCAAGTCAGGAGATGAGTTGAGCCTACTATGATGAACGCTCTTAATATTTTCGACCAGCTTTTTGTTCCAGAGGTTTATGCCTATAGCTACTGATCTAATGGTTCCAGGTTTGATTCCCGGGAGTAAAATAGAATTTTTTTTTCTAAAGGAAAACTGATCCTTTGGTTACCATAACATGGCGTGCTTAATTTATGTTTAAGAATTCAATTGGCTTTACTCCTTCATAACTACTATTATTACGTCATAGTTATGTGGGTATGACGTGTAGATAACCTCCAAGTTATACATTGGACAACGTTGTTCCCACAAAACATCTAAAAAAATACATACATGGTGATCGAACTAGATATTGTATTTCTCACGATTGAATACACACTAAAAATGATGATGATGATAATGATTATAGATTTTATTTATTTTATACAATATACAGTAAAATAAAATGGGAACTAGTTAGCGAAATAAATGTATAGAGGATTGTGTTATTAGATATTTATGAGACCAAAATAATCTCAAATGTATAATTATTTTTAAATATATAACTCTAACTTATGTTAACTTAGAAAAGAATATCCGCTTCAGTGGCCTTATGATCTACTGATCTAATGCGTCAATATCGCAGTAGAATAGACTGCTGATGACGGGGATATCAAGGTTCAAATATAGGTCAAGTGAAATGAGGATAGTTTTTTCAAAATTGTTTTTAACTTTCTCTCAACGCAAGTGTGAGTACACTTACTCTAAATATAACCTTTTCATCCCTAAACCTATTAGCGTAATTAGTAGACCTACATAAGCATATAGCACGAATAGGTAGCAAGATGTAGTGCTTAACTTTGGAAAATAGACAAGTTTATTTTCGATTTGTACTGTTTTTATACGATATAGCTTCTTACAAACTCGGGTAGTTCTCCAAACACTCACTGCGCGTGTCAGTTTACATTGTATATAAGCCAGAACCCGTCCACACTGATCACACGCGCGGTGCGATCTATCCCAAGGGGAAAGAAATGGGTGGAGGATGGGGTGATATGTGTCAGTGCTTTTACACCCGTTTTATTTTCCACCCGCGTTCGCTACAAAAAGGTGTAAAACAGTGGTAGGTAGGAAGAGACAGAATAAGAAGGAGAGATGGGCAATGGTTTGGTGAGGCGAGGGAAAGGGTAGCGTTGTGAGGGACATTCAAATTCCAAGAGACGGTAACTGGAGAACCCAAATACCTTTAACCGCAATTGCACGCTATTTTTACTCCCCCCCTCCATTTCCTCACCCTCCTTCTAACCACTTCTCGTACCAACTTTCCTTCTCTAGGGACGAATGCCGGTTGAGCACTTACTTTTCCTTGACTATGGCACCATCAAGGCTCTCTACGCCCATCGTGTACATTTATTTGAGACGGTAAGTGAACCAAAATTTTGACCGAGAAACATACTCTTTATACACATATATATATATATGTATATATTATCACCTGTCTTGTATTTAAATTTTTTATTTCGAAAGGCTCCAAAATTGTACGCTCTTGAATTTTATTTTAACAAAAACCCAAAAGCGGCAATACAATCAAATGCAAATCGTTTGATTTTTTTTCTTTCATTCTTCAGAGGACTGTGGTTTTGAACCAATACACGAGTATAAAAACTAATAGCTCCCTGGGGAACCTTACATTTTTATTGGCTTTTTTTTGTTACCCCTACCGAACATATGAAAGTAGGCCATTTTAACTTTTACGGACGTATATTATACGGTACCTATTATTTTATTTTTAAATATTTGAAATGATAAAAGAAGTGATGTCCTCAAGTATTATTTTCCAATTATCTACGGATATATTATAATTATAATAATACGTATCTAGTTAAAAGTTACAATCTTCCATGGCAAAAAGAAGATTTTTTGCACCCCATCTTTTAACCTATTCAGACGATACATATATGTATTAATTACGCTAGTGATTTAGGAATAAGGAAGGCTGAATTTAGAGTAAGGGTACCCGAATTTGCGTGGAGGGAAAGTAGAAAACCATTCTGGGGACAATGGAATTCACCTTACATGCGTCCCCACCACATAAATGAGTTCCACCTTACGCCAGGAAAGCAGAGCTAAAATAAGATTGAATGGCCAATTATAGAGCATTAGTAAAGCCCCCCTCCCCCCAACTATACTAGGAATAAATTAATACTGGTTAGTGCAATCGGTGTTTGTCTCAATGAAGAGGCTATGACATGGGTAATTAGGTAGGCAGATGTGACAGGGTATATATTTCTTTAAAAAGTCTAAACTTAAAGCAATCCATCCAATATTTGATATTATTCCGTAGTTAATATTGATTAAATGAAAAAAAAAATCCATAAGTTTTATGTAATTTTCACTTAATTACTGTTGAGGAAGATACATATGAGCTACATTTGGCTTTCGGCAACAACGTCATAAGTCCTACCATATTATATAAAATATTATATTATAAGGAATGGTGATGTAAGGGAAAATTTAATTATTTTGAACAATGAATGCCACCCACCCTGTCGATGTAAAAATTACTACTACCCGAAAGGCTAATCAGACGCGTGAAATGAAAGACCAAAAATGTCACATTAAAATACTTGAGATTTCTCTAAGGGCAACCGCCTCGATAAACGAGAAAGTACTAATCGCTGTCGGACCACTAGGCTTAAATAAAATGTTCTATGTTGTTTTTGGAACTACTTTTATATACTTTACAAGCTTATTCTCCATTTTTCCCCTCACCTAAAACCACACCTTATAATGTTGATAAGAAAGAGCGAAGGGGGAGAACTATGAAAGAGGAAAGCTCGCTGCTAATTCTCAAATATCTTAAAGTTTTCTTTTGTTTGCCTATCCAAAAAATAATCACAGTATTATTAGAAGAAGACTAAATCTAGAGATTATTTCATCAACTCTTGTTTAGTATTTAAATAAAAAGTGGATAAAAGGTCGTTGAAAATAACCTAATGTCAAATTTTTACACATCTATTTATATTATTAAAACTCAAACTATAGTGTTGTTAAGGTAAAAGAGGCGTGTTGAAATATTTTAATTTTATTTTGGCATGAACCATATTTAAAAAAAAGCGCATCGTAGAATTAAATATTACATTAGATTTGAACAGCTGCGTAGCAATTTATCGTTTACCAACGCGGCCCCCTTACCTATGATGCAAAGTTTCTATGGATGGTGTTGGTTTCACGTGTGTAACTTTGAACACGAGTTTACTATCACTCTACCCCCACCCCCCCACCCCCCACCCATATCTTTCCTGCTAATGGATGTAAGGGAGGAACAAAGATTCACTCCCCTATGATTAGGATTTACTGTTCAAACTTTATACCAACAAAGCTTTCCATTTTCTGAGAATTTGAAGTAATGAAATCTAAACTAAAGTAGAAAAAAAAAACATTCTCGAGGTAAAAATCTTTAATAAAGTATGGAGTAAGAAGAACTTCGTGGGGGGTGACAACAAACAAGAAACTTGAGGTAGCGCTGAATATGTAAGTTCACGTTAAGTTTTTTTTTATAAAAGATGATCAAATATATTAATAAATTTGGTAAAATCATATTGTATTGTATCTAATCATAATTGTTTAGCTAGTCTTTTCTGTGGGTAAGCAGTTTAAGGCATTAGACTCACATTGAGCTTGAATTCCGTAAACAGGGAGATTATAGCTCAACTTTACTGGAGGTAGTTTCCAAATACGATTTTCCTTATGAAATCTCCCCAATATTTCTTTCCATGCTAATGGGCGTACATTTCCCTAAAATTAACCCTGTTCATACCAGCTCACCTTTATATATATATATAAACTAACATCTTCTTAGTACCAGTTTGGAATGTACTCATACCTACGATAATTGAATAAGAAGCAGAAAGGTAGAATATTTTTCGGAAATTCAACAGCATTTGCGGGGAGGGGGAGAGTGAGAAACTATTTAAGGAAAAACACCCTAAATACACCCAACCAGATTTCGAAACATGATATTACCTTCACCAGAAATCCAGTCTAACATGAGCGTGAAACCTTAGAACATGCGACCACAGATGCTGGTATTCAACAGTTAATAAGCCTTTGGTAATACACTGGCATACAACTAAAAATATGTTTAATACTTATATATTTAAGAAAGGATTTATTTATATTTTACAATTAACGTCATCATCATCATCTTCAATAACTGTTTCCAGCCTGTCGATAAGTTTAGTAAAATGCCTCCATCCTCCTCTACTTCCTCCTTTAATTTCTTCCATTCCTCTCCTCTCACATGGACACTTTCTCTACCAACAGGGTATTGACGCTCAATACAAGGAGCCTATCTAGTGTGTTCTGTGTAACCTCACCTACTAAATCCTGATCCCACCACCTAGTGGTGTACCCCGAGACCTGAGTAACCAGGTGGAGGTTGGGTTGAACCCCAGCGGAAACGAGGTCAGGTGAAGACAAGCGACAGTAGACTGGTCACGGCCTAAACCATCAAGCTTGGAACAGGGTCTGGCCAGTTGGCTACCCTCTGAGTGAGCTGGGAGTTAGAGGGTTGGTGATGATGAGGTAAGTCATCATCAGCCCCCATAGACTCGTCTAGGGAAGGTAAAGCTTGATTCACCGAAAATAGAAAGCAAAATTTACTTGAGCAGCCCGTCAATTAACACACTGTACAGTAGCCCTGTGGTTTCTTTGGTGTTGACTGACAGTTCACAGCTTACTTCTGACAGTCAACATTTAGATATATACCTAAATATTGACTGTCAGAAGTGAAAGCTACTAAACACGTGTTTTTGAAGATCATATGGTTCGGCGTAGGGTTACATAATTTGGTCTGGTAATTTTTAAAGCCGTCAGATGTCACTCATCACCAAAGAAGCCATGTGGCTACTGTATGTTGAACCATGATGCATTGTAATGCAAACTTAAAATAGCAGATTATCAACATATTTGATCTTTTAGTAGATATACATATATTCTAGATCATTCTCCCGATGGATATTTTCAAATTATAAAGTTATTTTGTGGCACAATCAAATAATAATAATAATAATCGACTTTAATAGCGAAGTTATGGCTACCGCCTTTTCTTATACTTAATCAATACAGTTATAATAAAGTTAAACAAAATAATATATATAAAAATACACATTTTTTAAAATAAATCTAGAGTTAAAATACACAAGGATTACATAATATAAAAACGCACACACACTTACACAAAGGTGTGATTACGTCTCACACTCCTCAATATCATGAATAAGCTTCCACACACAGATTATTTGTGACTTTTCCCTTGAAACCATTCAATTCTAATTTCTTTGGCACAATCCAATACATCAATACACACGCTTTACATATGTGGGTTATTTCAAATCTTCTCACAACGGCTCTGTTTCTGTCAGCTCTACAGAGCTTGCGCCGTCATATGCACATGCGCACTGATTTGAGACGGTTGTTTTTAAGATTTGATTGGTTCTCCCGCACCGAAGATCTCAGGCAGAGCGGACGAAGTAGAGATGAGTTGAACTTCAGTAGGGCAGTTCTCGCCGAAGGGGCGTAAATTTTGTGATTGGATTAGAGCTAATCGCGTTCCTACGTTTCTGTTTTGCGCTCGTTTTTTCGGCGTACGTGTGAAACAACTGTTACCAACAAGAAAAGATACATCTGAGGATCACTAGGTGGCAGCCTTGTCACTCAGATGTAGGCCATGACAGGATTAGTAAGCCGGTGTTCAAAATAAACAAACAAACACTCGAGAAAACAAAAGGAAGTGCCGTTTTGGAAAAAAAGTTTACAATCAACCATCTATCCTTATTCTAAGTCAGTGATTTTTTTTTTTTTTTTTAGATTGTACCCATAGGTCATGACAAAATGTTTAATGTAGCCCACATTAAATTTTCCCCAAATTGCAAATATCAGATAATCAATAAAAGGAGACAATTTCCCTCAGTAACTTAGAAAATTCCCCACCACGTTTGATTCTCTCCTTATTTTGCTAATTTTCCCTTGAGAGCTGCTCATGTATCCCCTGAACGTCACACGCTTACCCCTGGGGGTACACGTACCCTAGTTTAAGAACTATTGATCTACGTAATACAGCAACCAGTTTTCACATTTGTAAAATCAAACTTTTTTTAAATATGTACAACTAGATTTTTACATCACATTTACTGATTTTTGCTGAGCAATAAAACCTTATAAGCCCACATTTGAGCAACTGGCCGATATTTAAACCTTGACTTCCACAACTCCAATCATTGTCTTTATTGTGAGCCAAACGCCTTAGGCTGCATTACCACTGGTGAGAATATTGTAAAACTAAAATATATATTTAAAATGTAATTGTAACATTATAAAATGAAATAGTTCATTAATACTCGAATGGAAATTTCAAATGTGTTTTGCCATTAATTTTTTTAATTGTATCATATGAAATGTATAATAACGAGTATGTATGTAATATTTCGATTGCTGCCGGGTGTGTGAGTACATAAATTTTGAAAAAGGCCTACATTAACAAACATTTAGTATTTACGTTTGTAACTACATCTATTTTTATTCATGTTCACAAAATTTTTTAGAATAATTCTTAGTACGAAATTCACAGTAATGGAGATAAGGCTGATTAATTCCTGCAACTGTCATCAGAGTGAGATACAAACATCTATAATTAATACTAAGTTGCGGTAGAAGGAAGCGCAAGTATTTTTACAGTTTTTATAGAATATAAATTTTTTGACGAAAATAAATCATATATTTTTTCCAGTATAAACCTAGTGTTTAGTTTTCTGCACATGATAATATCAACAGATCTTGAATATCTTTCAAGGTTGTCCTGGAATTTTGTCAAAACATTTTAAATAAAGAGAAAATGTTTTGACAAAATTCCAGGACACCCTTGACAGATATTACAGATCTGATTATATTAGCATGTGCAGAAAACTAAACTCTAGGTTGCTAATAGAGAAATATTTAATCTATTTAGGCAAAAAATAAAATTCTATAAAAACTGTATAATTACTTGCGCTCCCTTCTGCCGCACCTTAAGCTGATTCAGTAGTGCAGAGTTTTACAAACTGTGCTCCGTGCTATGGTCATTATCTCAGGCTCCGTAAATTTATTGTATAGTAATGTTTATTTGCTTTTCACACCGTGAAAGAGAATCATTAATTAGGATTGCCAATATTTTCATATATCAAGATAGGACATTTGCCAAAGGATTTGACAAAACATTAAGGATTTCGGGTTCGATTCCAAAGCACCGTCGATTTTTTTTTTCAAACATAGGTGAAATTCCACTTTCACGGTGATGAATTGACAGTCGAAAGATTGTGTGTTGTGTTTTTTTAAGGTCAAGATAATTTCTGTATCAGATGCTGATATAATTAATTGATTCAGAAAGTTATGTATAATTAATGGTGTGTGAAATCAACAGCTAGTCACTCATAGTCTCAGAGGCTATATATATACTTCTTTAAGATCTAGGTCACGAGAATATAAATAATTATATTTTCAAAATAACACTACCCACCAGAAATAATCTTCCACGTGTAAATAAGAGTTCATTCAGGTCCCAAGATCTGGGTGCCCACGTGCTCATATAGACAACGCTACTTTGGCTATCTACGTGGGTCACTCCTGCCCCTGTTATTACTCAAATAGGCGATGTGGGCAACCAAGTAACGGTTCCTAGTAGTAGTGGATAAAGGGGAGTGAGGGGGATGGAGCGGTTAGGGGTCCTCGTAGTAATGAGGGCCACTAACTCACCCACACCGGCCCCTCTAGACCCCAGGTCCACCATGTTTATTAACGAGGGGGAGGAGGTGGCTGGAAGGGTGTAGAGAGGAACCCTTAATGAGACGAGGGGAGGAACAAAGGAGCCGCGGTGTCAGGGTGGAGAGAGGTGGGGGGGGGGNGGGGGGGGGGGGGGGGGGCTTGGGCGCCACCACCCACACGACTCAGCCGCCATTATCACGACAAAATGCAGGCTTTACGTCCCGTTTGCTCTTCATTTGTTTTTTCACGACTCTATTTTTTTTTCGAGCTCTGAACATAATTGTTCTGTTATTACCAAACCATCGGAACAATTGAAAAAATGGTATCTCTACTAGAAAAATAAATGTAATTCTATACCTCGTTTCAAATAAGTTTATATTTGAAGTGGCTGGAAAATCATCCCATACCACCATCCTTTGGTAGTGAGTGATAAGTGTTCAAACATATTAGTGCTTTAGATTTTTTTAAATATAATAGTCACTAAACATATCGATCCGGGTTACCGGTTCCTACCCAGAAACAGGTATTAAGACAGAACACCATTCACTTAAGTTAGACATTAATAAATTACAATAATTAACTGGATGATGTGCGCGAACTGATGATAGTTGAAATTACTCATTCAATACTCAGACTAGCACTTTGATCCGAACTTCTCATGCGAAATCGGCACCAAATCTATATAAAATTAAAACGTTCAACATCCGGCTACCAAATATTGATAGTTACTTGATATACAATCATAAGTTAACTGTTGCAATCATGGTAATTAATAAATTTAAAAAAATTAAATATTTGAGACAAAATGTTTCCTTATTTACAAACTAGGTGCACAAACAAATGCATCTTATTAACTACGGAATATTGATATAAGCATGTTCGTGAAATAAGATATACATATAATAGCAATTGTTAAAGAAAGAGAATCTCATTTCACCAAAGAGCATAAATAAAGAATACTCTCTGTTACAAAAACATATTGAATAATTAGTATTTTGGTTTTCCAATGAGCATAATGGAATTTATCCTTTGATTTTTTGTTTTGTTATCACAATGTTAAGGAATCCCCCTTAAGATAATCTTTAGCTTTTGTAGTAGTTTATTTCTGAATTTTTATCGTCCGCCTATAAAATTTTTTTTTTTCTATAATACCATTAAGTTAGTTTTTTCTATTAGTCATTTTACCATTCTCTATTTTTAAATTCTAAACTTTTTAGCTTTTATGGTTATTGTGGGGTGGTCCTTTGACAAACTTGGCAAATTTAAATTTTATTTCTAGCCAAAAAGATGTTATAATAGTCTTGGACATATTTTAAGCTAAAGCACCGCTCACTCATTTTAAGGCACCTTCTAAATATTAAATATATAACACTTATTTTGTTATTGGAGTAATACCGAGCTACATTACATTCCTGGCAAACTTAAATGTTCTATCTCACGTAAAAAATATTTTATTTTTACTTAACACCCCTCAAACCCTACCCGTTCCTACTTAAAGCCCTCCCCACCCCAAACGCCCAACCACTTCTAGTTAACGCTCCCC